>JAIGNY010002495.1:0-62500 GCA_020152595.1 Chiridota heheva
TTATGACCTTTGAATGAAATGGGCGGAATGATAAGCAGATGTTGCCGAAGTGTCACGCAAGAACTGGATAAGCTGTTCAAGGGGAATAAAACTGAGAAATGAAAAATGGGAGTGTACAATATATAACGAAGAGTGAGTTCTGCCAGTCTCATAAAAACAAAAAATCTGCAATGCATATACAAAGCTCTAAAAACATAATGTACATGGATTATAAAAGTTATGAAAACTATGAGCCAAAATTCCATCAAAAACGATACGTATAAAAGCTGTTCCAAGTCAAATATATGCCTGTGAATGCTCCGCATATTTCATATATGAAATGCCCAATTCCATATATGAAATGCCAAGTTTTTATGAAATTGTTTTCTCACATATGAAACAAAAGCATTTCATATATGAAAAATTAAGTTTCACCTCTGGAATAAAATTCATATATGAAATATGTGTGGAATTTGACATATGAAATAAGTGTGAAATGCACAAAATCACACATATTTCATATATGAAATGCACGTTTCCCACGTGCATTTCATATATAAAATACGTGTGAAAGTTTTGTAAAGTTAAACTATAACAATGCCAGAAAAAGGAAGAAAAATTAAACGTATTATGTGGACTTTGTGATAATAATAATCATCTACAATAATTATAAGCTCAACAAAGCTTCACGGGCTGGTCTGTACTTGTTAAACTTCAACTATATTTTATAAAGCTTGAGTAGAGAAACAGTTTCGACTCGATCCCCAAGCAGTGGGAGGAATGGCAAGTTACTCCTATTTTCAAAGTCAGTCACAAGCTTACTGAGCCCTTTGAAGTCTAAGAGACGTATACTCAGTAAAATTATCCTACAACCTCAGCATATACCCGCTCCTTTTCCGAGTACTTGTCCATATAAACCTTCCTTGCGTTGGCATGCAGGTGGCTTAATCTTGGGTTGATGTCAAAAATTCGATGTAAATGTTTCCGACGATTTGGTAATGGCCGCTAGGGTGCACACAGACCGGGAAATTCTCAACTTTGTCATGTTGCTATTCAGTTTTGAGAATGTCCTCTGCTACCTCTGCGGTGCTTTGTGGCAAGGAATTTTCAACATGAACATCGCCAGGTCTTCGTATTCTGGGAGGCGACTACATTCTGCCAGAACTCTACAATCTGACAATGGCTTTGCTCTCGCGCCCTCCCATCTTTGACATTGGCTTGAAAATCTAAGAACTTTGGTTTAGACCACAACGTCATACTTAAAATGTATTAATCATCTGGAAATTTGACATTGACGTTGTTTTCTAATTATCTAACATATATGAAAAATACTTTATTTCAATCGATTTCTTTAATTTTGTAAACCCCCCTACTCCTTTAAAGTATTGCCGTTTTCCCCGTAGGATCCCCCACCCCTACAATTGACTAAAATACCTACCGTAGCGGATTCCCCTACGAGTGGCATCCTTGAATTAACCTGTTTTAACATTTTACAAACAAAGCCGATCACCAGCTGACCAGAGCAGAATGATCAGATCGATCCAGACTTGCAGACTTTAGAAGGGCGCGCGTTGCAGGAGCAATCCATTACACTTTGATATTATTATTAGAGATCAGTGGATCTACCGGCAATCTGCGTCACTATACGGGTATGGTACAATACATTCATAGCAAGAAATATACACTGTATACATGATTCTCGGACGAGATTTGCTTGAAAATCTCTGAGAATTTTGGTGTTTGACTATGACTTCCAGCTTGTTTCCTATCTATCATGTCAAAAAAACCCATTAATTTGTTTAATTTGTGAATCCCCCTACTCTCCTCTACAGAATTTTCACTTTCCCTTTAGGTGCCCCCTACCCATACATTTGGCTAAAATCCCCTACGGTAGTGGATTTGCCCTATGAATGGCAGCCTTGTTCTTAAATGTGATTTTTAGTATTTAGATTATTAAGTAGCTTGTGTTCACAGAAAGCGGATGATGGGATGTGTTTTTGTACATTATAGTTGATTGTGTAGAGACAGGGGCGTTCCTATGCACATTTATTGGAGGGGGGGTGTGAGCCAAATTTTCCCGACAAAATAGTTGGCGTCGTAGATGGCATGGCCTCTGTAAAAAGTTGAAAATATATTAAAGAAGTGCCGGCACTGTGCGCGTACCGGCGTGGGATCTAGGGGCTTGCTGAGGGGACCCTGGTGGGGTCTAGGGGCAAAGCGCCGGAGGGAGCCAGGGACAAAGAAACCCAAACTCCACGAATTTAGACATTTTAGAGGCCCTACATGCGCTGAAAATGAACATAATTGTTTGTATAAATATATAAATGTTTGTATTTCTGTTATTGAAATGTACAGATCAAATGCAATTTTGTGTCAATAAATCTGTCCCCGATGAACGGATGTCATATTCTGTGTTGGTCTTGCCCCTGCAACATTGGGTTTTAGGGTCCCACTTTTTGGGTCCAAATTTGATTTTTGCAGACAATTTTACTTGTGCCTTTGGTGAAGCCTCAGAAGCAGGTGTGGTGCCATTACTTTCCTCGATGGGAAGGAGCGAGCCGGGCCGGGCTCCTTGAAGGGTGTGCTATTTGCCAATATTTTATATACCCATTAATGAAAAATGTATCACACTTCCCCTGACAACTCTTTTCCCGACGAAATCTTAAGGCTGTTGATCCCCTGCTCCCCCCCCCCCATCCCCCCACCAACCTGGTACCACCCATGTCGGAGGCTTCTATAATTTACATAATCCAGCATCCACTAAACCCACGTATTTTGAGATTGAGAAACAGTCAAGTAAAAGTAATTACAAAAAAAGCTACCATTTCGCTTAAGATTTTCCTGTATAGAAAACTATGTCACTGATGGTAGCCAGTTTTATGTCGGAAAATGGTTTGGGTACTTATCAGAAATTTGATTCGTGTTTTTCCCTCACCAAAAAAGCTAACTAGCTACGCGCCACTTGTGTACTTTCCACCGCATGGTCATGTTGTCAACTTTTCAAAATTGGAATTAAAGGTGAAACTTACTTAAGCTCAGAATCGTGTGCTGATAGCCTGGCTGGGAACTACGTTTTGTCGTGGTAAACCTGTTTAAATTTGTTAAAAGGGATTTCTTTATTGATTTATTACAATCATATCTCAGCTGGGGAAGGAAGGACACACTAAAATCCCGACAGGATATTAATTTTCCCCACATATTGTCAATTTTCCCGACAAAATCTAGATTTAGAGAGTGACACCCCTCCCCCTCCCCCCGGTCTGTGTAGAGAACTTTTCACTTTTTGTTATGTTTTTAAAAGTTCGCCATCTTCCTAAATGCCCTCTCTACACTCGCCTAGTCCATTCGGTCAAATTTCCAACAATTTAAACCTTAATGGCAGAAAATCGAAACATTTTATATTGCTGCAATTGTCTTTAATTTATGTTTTTAAATTAACTTTTATGTTACGCTCCTGCCCGGCAACGCCCTATTTTAACAGTTCCATGAAAGTACTTGAAAAGGAACACTTTGCACACTTTGGAAACATTTTGGAAACTTTGGATAACTTTTGATATAATGTGATGCAAATTTATATAATTCATGTAAAAAGGAGAACATTTTCCCCTTTTATATGTCTAAATGTCTGATTAAAGAACATATTATGGTATTTCAGAACTTTTGGATGAAGTTTCAGGGCGGTACAAGGAAATCATGGAGCTTTTCAAAAGTGGAGATTTCGATGGCCTTCTTAAATATGTACACAGATGACGCTTGTCTAATGTCCCCGGGTTCAGAGGCGGTTCATGGAAAGGAAGGTCAGTATGCATATGAAAAAGACTATTCTGGATACATAACAAAAATGTTCTAGCTGGGGTAAAAGGGCCCATCTTCAAGAACACCTGTACCACGGGGACAACGATGGATAGTACTGCGTGTCATTATGGGGGGGGGTGGGGGTATCAATTTGAGCAACGAAGACATCTCGTAAAATGTTTTGATGCGTAAGTTCTTTCTGATACGCGGTTGAACATGTATTAAGTATATATACTTACGCTTCTAAAGGTCTGAACAGGTAAAAACGTTTATGTTCAACCACGTACCAGAAAGAACTTTGAATTGAGCTTAATTGTCTTTGAATTTTAACAAATGAATAGCATGTGTAGTTTAAATGTATATTAAAGTGGAAAACACCACACGATTCTTTTGTTTTTCTACATATTTCTGCCTTTAATTTTAGGTCTCGAAAATGTTCAATATATGCTTTTTTTAACATGAGTTTGGTTGGGGGTTGAAGGGGGGGGGGGGAGGAAAATATCAAATCCTCATATGGGAATGTTTTACCTTGCAACGCGCATAAGGAAAACAATCGCGGAACTAGCTGTGATGTGTTGTAGAAAACTATAAATAAACTTGAGAGGACTTGCATTGTACCATTATTATGCGAGTTGGTTTTAAGAATGAAGTCTTAAAAGTATATTCAAAGGATATAATAACCAGATAATAATTCATACACAAAGTTTAATTAATAGCATAGTTTTTAATTTTTGGGTATCATAATCATGCAACCTAACGTTGTTATTCCTCGCTCTTGCACTTCTTCGTTCTTGATTGTTGTCGATAATATTTCAGCCAAATAATATTTTAATTTCTGATAAATACATTTATATAATAAAAATATATCTTAGTGTAACAAAATATACAAGAAAACTGTTAAAAATAGAAGAGAATCAGCCAAAGTCCGACATTGGAAAACTTTATTCGTCTCTTCACAGCATGTTTACAATACACAAACAACAGGAAACCCTCTGCACACAATAGTACAGTCCATGCAGCTGGGCGTGCTAAGATTACGTCAGAATTAAAATAAAGGATACACAGGCGGCCGCGAAATGTTTTCTCTCATCGCTTTCTATTTGTTGGAAAGTACGGGCCCTTTTTTGCACCAATCACATTGGATTTTATATGTATGGTAAATATATATATGTTAATTATCAGGCGTGTAAAATGGACTCCCAAAGACTTTTATTCATAAGTTACAAAGGTCAAAGCGGCGATAATCTTGTGATTTTGCTTGAGCTCTCCTAGTCATTGAAAAACAAGAAAAAACATTTTATAGTTTACAAAGTACAGTACTTTTTTTGGAATATTTAAATGTAAATGGTCTCAAGCGATAGATAATGATTTCAAGTTCTTTATACCGTTTGAAATGGAACAAAATATTTATAGACTCTTTGATTATAACGTTTAAAGTACACAAAATATGTGCAATTTTCAGAGCGTTTTGCACAGTTAATGAGATTATCGCAAGCGTATGACACAAACATTCCCGTATGAAGTACAGTGAAAATTAGAATATTTCACGTTCATATGTCAACACAAAAAATGAACATATTTGCACAAAAATCTTAAAAAAGCTGTAAAATGGCCACTTTTTAACGGATTTGGATTAAATGATTTTCTTTCTTTAGGTTTTTTCCCTTTCTTTTCGGATTGTAAATCAATTTAGCTACTGATACCTATCCTTGTTTATATACATTTAAAGATCATCTATCGTAAATAAAATATGGCGGCGTACATTTTATCGAAAACGAATCTGATATTGGTATATCACTGTAAATGCACCTTATAGTACCATTGTGTTTCAACCATCAAAACACGCGAATTGAAATGTATTTACCTCCACGTTTGAGACGATAACAGACCTTTAAACTAGCCGTTTGTGATACTTCAAAAGCTACTTATAAATAATCGAGTATATCCATATCCATAAAATGTCATTGCTGTTCATATTTGCCACAGCGATATGCATTTCCGTGTCACATAAAATGCCCTCTTCGTAACAAGTTTCTGGAAGAAAATGATTCTTTTCTAGAAACCTAGTCTAGACTTTGGGAGACGTGAAACTAGGGTACCTAGAACTGTAGGATGCGTACGTATACACGTTATTAATCACACAAGCAATTTATCCGAACCTCGCCGCTCTCCTCCCTTGACCGTGGAGATTGCGGCTTCGTAAAGTAACTTCTTCGATTTCTCCTGTCTCTTATTAATAAAACACCCATGTACCATTGCAGGGATTAAAAAGGTACTGGTGGGACTAAAATATGCTGGTGCGCAAACCGTAGAAATGGGAACAGATGAAGTAGGAGAAGCAGGAGGCGATGTGATTTATGATCGAAAAAGGTATCATCTTAAGAAAGCTGACGGATCCACCTGTGAAGCTGGAAAGTAAGTTCAGTGTCCTTTTTTTAAAGAGTACCTATCAAAATCAAACATGTTTATTAATTCAATTTCGTCTATGCTTTAGATTCAAATTCGTAATATATATATTTATCAATTCTAAGTCAAAATTTGTATATGTTTATCAATTCAAATTCTTTTGTATGTTTATCAATTCATGGGATGGTCAGACACTCGGTGGCTATATAGCAAATAAGAAGCTCTTGTTGAGTAGCTTCTTCTAGTAAATTTAGGAATCCTTAAAGTAGACATAAAGTCTGGCGTAATCCTATTTCATATAATAGAAATAAAGATAACAACATTTCTAACAAAGCCTCATAACTCCCAAAGCAATCTAACACATTTTTTGTAATGAATACAATTTTTTATGGTACTACTTAATAGTACCATGGGAGCCGCCATTTTGATTTCAAAACATGTAGATTATGATAACATCAGCCCAGCAAGATGTTGGAATGCATTGTATTTCTTTATAATCTACCTCAAGTTTTCTAGCTTATGAAAAATGGTTTTTCTTTTATAGGTCAAAGAAATTTTTGTGTACACATTAAATTATCAAAACATTTTGGTAAATTTGTGTCACATCATTTTGGCATTTAAACTTTAATCACATTTATAAAGAAATACATTACAATCCTTATGTCCCTATTTGGGAAATTCTTGCACAATATTTAAATACAGAATTAACAAAATGGCAGCCCATGTGATTTGTATCTATGATATCTCTGAAATTAAAGTAAGTGTAGGGATTTTGTTTACACAAATGATCATTTATGTGAAGAGCATTGTCTACACTTAATGGTGAAATGTAGTGTGCATATTGATTAGATTATTTGCATAAGAATATACTTTCGTACAAAATATTTAACCTGAGATAATACCTTCGTACAATGTCAAATGGCATTGGTACTGATAAATTGAGATTATTTGGGGATGTATGTGCACACTAATTAGCTTATTTGCATAACAATGAAGATATTTGTATCTATGATATTTCTTCAATTAAAGTGGGTGTGGGGAGACTTTTTTTCTAATCTATGTTACTTGTAAAAACATGCATTGTTACTAATTGTAAAATGAGAAAATAAAAACATATGGCAGGCGAGACTTAATAACTTCACATTTCTAGTTTAAGTTTAGGATATATGTTCCAAAGGTTTGCCTTATCATTTAAATAATCTGGTCCTATTTTTTCTTGACGTATTTTAGGAGTGTACTCGACCGCCCATTGCAACCTTTAAACCACGCGTTACCCTTAATTTATTTTGATAACAGATTCATATTCATGTAAACTTTTCCACATTTTGCAGGGGTGTTGTTCTGTGGAAGAGAATCAACGGGAAACTGTATATCTACACGGATATTTTCAATAAAAACTCATAATGAAGCCACCGCACCAATCGATGACGAATAAATAGGAGTGAATATCTCATTTTAAATTGTTAGTAAATTTAAAGAAACAATCGTGCTGCATTTCTTTTGAAATAATAGATTATGAAGTTATGTTTTCGGTTCATCTTGCATTAAAGGAATATTCCAGTGCATATTTAATTTCAATTATATGACAGAGTTCTTGTGAAGATATAAATTGGTTTTAATTTAGAATATTTGTTTTTTAACTCGATGACATTTTATGCCATTGCATTTGAATAAATTACCAAAGTTTTTAAAAGCTGACCTTACAGTGTAAAGTGTGATGTTATAATTGCAGATTCAAGAGAATTCTTTAGGCCTATGTTATTCTATAATATGAAAATGCATTTTTATTTCAAAGTGTAACGTGTACTTAAGTAGATAGGAAAGCATGTTCTTGCAAAGTGCATGTTATACCCCATCTCATTAATTAAACAAAACACTTTTCCAATAAGTTAGAACGCCGGAGATACATAAGCAATGAGCTGGCTAGATTTGCTAAGCGAAATCTTTCGTTTGTGCTGACGATTTCTACACTGAAGCTGTTATTGGAATGCTCTTAGCAACTAAATCATTTTATAAGTGGATTTTAAACAGATGTTACCCAGCTTGTGAAAATTAAACGTTTAATCAACCCAAAGCACTGTTAATTGAAGTACAACACGGGTAGAAACTCTTCAACAATTCTCTGAATTATCACATTCAGTGATATTAAAATTTTGATAAGAGAGCTTCTAAGACTGACCTTTATTCTTCTAATTTTTGGAGGGCCGATGAACATCCAGAGCGCGGAACATGCTTTCTATTATAATCTGCCACTATTTACACCCAATTTTTACAAAATAAAACTGAGATATTTCGTTTTGATCACTACCAATTACTTCCCGACATACCTAATATACAATGAAATCAGGGCCGTACTTATCATTTGGAAAGTGTGTGTGTGGGGAGGGGGAGGGGGGCTTCTTTTCCAAAAACTCGTATGGGGCAAATTTTCCTCAAAATGTACTGATTTGTTTAATTCTGCTAAAAGGTGGAGGACATGTCCACCTTACCCCCCCCATCCCACCGCCCCCTCCCACTGCCCTACCACCGCACCCCTTCCCCCAACCGCCCCCACCGGAATTACGGCCCTGAATGTAATAGGTAAAGCGCAATAGAAACAGCCTATCTTTTGAGCACAAGATAAGAGCAGGACCCTTTCATTAGTTTAAACACCCTATAAATATATTTCAAAGCACTTATTACCGCTTGCAGACTTACCTCATAATAACCTATTTTCCACGAGTGTAATAATCTTGAAGTACCCTTTAAACAAACCAATTATTGATTTTTAAGAGGTCATCATAATTCACTGATACTAGTTTTCTTAACTGTGAATGATCCAGATTTTGGTAAAGTTTTTCCCACAGCCAAAACTAATGGTATTATTATTATTATTATTATTATTATTATTATTATTATTATTATTATTATTATTATTATTATTATTATTATTATTATTATTATTATTATTATTATTATTATTATTATTATTATTATTATTATTATTATTATTATTATTATTATTATTATTATTATTATTATTATTATTATTATTATTATTATTATTATTATTATTATTATTATTATTATTATTATTATTATTATTATTATTATTGTTGTTGTTGTTGTTGTTGTTGTTGTTGTTGTTGTTGTTGTTGTTGTTGTTGTTGTTGTTGTTGTTATCGTCGTCGTCGTCGTCGTCGTCGTCGTCGTTCATCATCATCATCATCATATCATCATCATCATCATCATCATCATCATCATCATCATCATCATTCATCATCATCATCATCATCATCATCATTCATCATATCATCATCATATCATCATCATTATCATCATTCATCATCATCATCATTATTATTATTATTATTATTATTATTATTATTATTATTATTATTATTATTATTATTATTATTATTATTATTATTATTATCATATTATTATTATTATTATTATTATTATTATTATTATTATTATTATTATTGTTATTATTATTATTATTATTATTATTATTATTATTATTTATTATTATTATTATTATTATTCATTATTATTATTATTATTATTATTATTATTATTATTATTATTATTATTATTATTATTATTATTATTATTATTATTATTATTATTATTATTATTATTATTATTATTGTTGGTTGGTGGTTATTATTGGTTATTGGTGGTGGTGGTGGTGGTGGTGGTGGTGGTGGTGGTGGTGGTGGTGGTGGTGGTGGTGGTGGTGGTGGTGGTGGTGGTGGTGGTGGTGGTGGTGGTGGTGGTGGTGGTGGTGGTGGTGGTGGTGGTGGTGGTGGTGGTGGTGGTGGTGGTGGTGGTGGTGGTGGTGGTGGTGGTGGTGGTGGTGGTGGTGGTGGTGGTGGTGGTGGTGGTGGTGGTGGTATTATGGTGGTGGTGGTTATTAGGTGTTATTATTATTGTTATTATTATTATTATTATTATTATTATTATTATTATTATTATTATTATTATTATTATTAGTATTATTATTTATTATTATTATTATTATTATTATTATTATTATTATTATTATTATTATTATCATTATTATCATTGTCGTTGTCGTTGTTGTCGTTGTTGTTGTTGTTGTTGCTGCTGCTGCTGCTGCTGTTGTTCTTGTTGTTGTTGTTGTTGGCATCATTGTCATCTTCGTCGCCGCCGCCACCCCCACTGACACCACCAACACCGCTGCCGCCACAACCGCCACTGCCACCAATGTTTCCCTTCTCTATGTCGGCGGGGTGACATACACTCTAAAAAAGGATTAGTCAAATATCTGACCATTGTCTTGGTCAGCTCAAATTTGTCCCGATATGACCACAGTGTAGTCAGATATCTCCCAGTCATATAGCCATATCGCTGATCAAGGGGCGTGGTCAGATCATATACGTATTTTCATTGGTTGAAATGAAATGACCTGGCAGTCCGACCAGTCCGCCATATTTCAAACCAGTACAGTTGCAAACTCGCGTGAATCGGATCTAATATTAAAGCAAATTTATCGCAATTAAGGAAGATTATGCTGAAAAAACACTCTAGGAGTGGAATTTAGATGCACTGAAGGAACGTTTTCTGGTGAGTGGAATTTGTTTGTTGAATTTATTCCCAGTTTTGTCAGCATTGATTCCCAGTACGCCTAGTGTTATTTTCAAGCATAGGATTTAATTTTATTGCGTTAGGATACGTTGTGGCTTTTTGTAAGTGTTTGTCTTTGAAACGCTTGAAACGAAAAGTACTGGTGAACGCAGTAGCATTTAGGCCTATTCAGCACTCGCTGGCATTGCAACTTTAATTTTCTCGTATTCTGCTTTTTTTATTTTGGGTAAGGTTGATAAATTAAGGCGACACTGACCCTATGAATTTGGACACTGTGCTGGGTTGACTAAGTGCTAGAAACACTTAGGAATTTAGCCACAGCTGTGGATGTGGCTAAATCTGTACAAAAAGCCTTTACAGGTATTTTAGTACAAATTGTTTTTCATACAACTTTCTTCAAGTGTGGGAACTGTGTATTGTTTTGTATTATCACACGCATGGGCATGTCGTTTGTTGCTTACTTTAAAGATAACAGTAGGCTGGGCAACAACTGTTGTCACGACACTGAGTGTAAGTCGGCAACCGAAAACATTTTATTTTGGTCCTAACGTTAGGCTACAGTAACTTCTCTTAGCACTGTTGCCCATTGCCAATTTTATTTTTAGTTTCACATTTTGTCAATTTCAAAGTGGTCCTGTCATGGGAGTCGGATCTTACGTTAATTATGTTATTTTGATTATTTAATTTGAAAAAAATATTACTTTTTCTGCACAAAACCTCATCGGATGCGAGAAAATTGCAAAAGAGAAATGCATTTTTCGTCACCTTGATACAAAAACCCATAATAAGGCTCAGAACGCAATGACTTTCTGTTGGGAACGACTGTATATAAACAATGCATCAATGCCACGTATAACGTTTGGCCGCCATTGAAATTTTACAACATATCTGTTTGTTCTTTTTCCAGGCAAATATTAAACAAAATGCCGCAGCGTTGTGTAATTGAATGATGCAGTAATATAAATTATAAAAGTCGTTTATCAATGGCAAACAAAACGTTTATCAAAGGGCAACAAAACGAGACAATTCTGGGCATGTTTTGTACACTTTACATGAACCAAGTTTTCGGGCCTTACCGGGTTTAGTGATATTCAAGTGATGCCAGATTATTACCCCTGTTTTGTTCGATTTAAACAGTAGCTTGACCGCATCGTCTCTGACATCAAAATTTGACTGTTCCGCGAGTAATACAAAATCAAATGAGAGAAACAAAGGAATGGTGCAGCGATTAGTATACATGTATACAGACCACGAGGCCCTGGGTTCAAGCCTGGGTTGGGTAGACACGCCAGTGCACCACAACTGGTTATCAAAGGTCGTGGACATTGACTTGGGTGTCGATGTTATGTCTGTCCATACGTCGTACCTGTGTTCTCGTCCGGGTCGTGTTAAGCGCTTCATGATAGCATTGTTACTATCATACCCGAATACGCAGGCGACGACCCCGTCATTGTAATTGTGTGTGCATTCGTCGTCGTCAAACAAAGGAAAAATAAGCATAAGACTTCGAACGTAACCTCTCCCTCAAAAGACGAAGTCCCCGACCGATACTTAATCAGTTGGGATACTTAATCATTTGAAAGTTTATATGATATTATTTATATATATATATATATATATATATATATATATATATATATATATATATATATATATATATATATATATATATATATATATATATATATATATATATATATATATATATATATATATATATAGTGTAGAATATGACCAAAGGAAGAAAAACATGATAAATTAGAACTGGATTGTAACTATTGTCTCCATATGCTAAGCCGTACTTTTTAGCATATCAAAACTTAGAAAATAAACTAGCAAAATTTTCATAATTTCTTCAAAAATGCAAATGGAATTGCGTGAACTGGTAAATCAATTATTTGGTTCACGTATTGTAGACCTATTGACTAAACGTCAAGCGATAGAGACTAGAACATTGATAAATACAACTTTATATTTCCTTAAGACGTGAAAAAAGGTAGATGTTGTTGCGAACACTTCAATTTGATAATTTAACAAATTATTACTTGTGAAACAGTAAGAATTTCATGCTGACTATGCAGAATATGTACTGTAAGACTGTGTGCATAAGGGTTGTAAGCCTAATCCTTCTTTTCCTTTATTTTCAAACAATTTACTTCAATTTTTACGGAAAGTTTCCTAAATTCTCAGGAAAACCCCTTCATATTCTTTAATTTTTTGAAAATTTTCTTTAATTTCTGGGAGTTCTTTTTATTTTATTTTATTTTTTACTGAAATTTTCCTCAATTTTAGGTTTAAATTTCATCATTTTCTGGAAATTTTCTTCAATAATCGGGAAATTTTCTTCATTTTGGGGATATTTTCTTCAAAATTTGGATTTGTTTTTCCAATTTTTGGTTAAATCTTTTCAATTTCTGGGTAATGTTAAACATTTCTGTAACTTAACCAAAATGTTTTTTTTTACGTAATTTCGCTTTAGTTTTACCTAATTTTTCAATTTGATGTTAAGATATTCCCTATTTCACCTCCCAAGCGGAATGAAAGTAGTCGGTACCATGTACTGCAAGTTGCAACTTAAAAAAGAATACAACTGATCTCTTTGGCAGCTAATTACATCGATAGAAAAATATGTTGATGAGAGCTGGACTGCAGGAAACCTTTCGAACTTAAATTGATGAATATTTCAGGTATGTACTTGTTCACGTGTTCATCTCTATCGCAATACATATCTGCAAATAGACTTAGAAAATGTAACGAGCAAAATGGTACTATATATTTTTACATAACATGAAGTCAAGATTTGTTTATAGGCCTGCTTTAGCTACAGTAAGAAAATCCCTTTCATGAACAGCTCTCAGAGGAGGACAATTTCAAATCCTTACATACTGTGATCAATGGTGGACTATTTAGCATTTCATTATCAATGAAGGCGGTCAAGAGGCATATAGAGCCACAAATCAAAAAGATATCATTTTTGCCACAGTATCACCTGTTTCCTGATGGACCAAGGCATGAACCATCGATTTGATGAAATATTAAAGGATTTTATAGCAGAAATGTATATATACATGTACAAGCACCAGGAGAGTATTTAATCATGATACAATACTTGTTTATTTATCCATGTTTATTCATACATTTACAGGTATTCCAGAGCCACTGACAATTATTTGGTATTGGGTTATTTTGAACAACAAATTGGAATTTGCAGAATAGTATGGGAAGACTTATCACCAAAGGTATTAAACACATGGTGAAATATATATATATACATATATACATATATATATATATATATATATATATATATATATATATATATATATATATATATATATATATATATATATATATATATATATATATATATATATATATATATATATATATATATATATATATATATATATATATATATATATATATATATATATATATATATATATATATATATATATATATATATATATATATATATATATATATATATATATATATATATATATATATATATATATATATATATATATATATATATATATATATATATATATATATATATATTTTACAATTCCACATGCCACATACAGTGTATCCTCCTAGCTTTTGATGGTGGACAAGCATGTATGTCATTTAGGCCATTTCAAGCCATGCAGACTTGCAGAGGATTTATGATTTATATCTAAATGGTACACCATCTTTTTTTGCTTCCTAAGAACTATCAGCCAGCTTGTGTGCTCTTTTCACAAAAGCTTACAACGTCACCACACCTGCATTATTAACCCTTAAGACTCAACCCAGATTTTCATTACAAATTCAAAATTATGTTACTCTTGTACTATTTACTGTTTTCTAAAAGAAACTTGACTTTTGTTATTAAGCCATCAGTGAGAAAATATGTCTCTAGTATACACTGAACTAACAAAAAACAAACAGGTTCAACCTAACTTACTCTACTGCTTTGATAAATGTATATCTAAAAACATTAACTTCTTAAAAGTTTGCAATAAAAACAGGATTATATCAAGTTGATGAAAGCCATACACAAAGTCACAGTGTTATGTGAATTGCCCACTTATCAGTTACTGCATACATGGAGCTTATGACGTTTTGTACCAAAGTGCACTCAGGCGAAGTGAGAGTGATTAATTAACCCATTGTGCCGAATCATTGCTGATGATTTGCAAAAAATGACAATCAGTATATGAGGCATACAGTTAATAGGCGTTGTTTGTTAATGATTAACAAGGATATAAATGTAAACATAATTAGCAATGAACTACTGTAAACTTTGCACTCACTGTTAAAATGGTAAAGATTCATTGAACAAAGAAACAATTTTACATTAAGCATGGATGGGATTTGCCTACCGAAAGTGTGTGTGTGTGTGTGTGTGGTGAGGAAAACCACAAAATCATGCTAAGATGCAAATATTCACCATTACATAGAAAGTGGGAGGAACGTTCCCCCTTTTCCCCTCAAATCACACCTATGATGTCGTTCGGGTGCATTTCTTAAAAAAAAAACATGATCGTGCATGATTCCACACAGGAGTTGCAGCACTAGTTGCCCCTGAGAAAACTAAACTCAATATAGAAAATATAGAGAATTTTTTTCACATTTCTTTTTATAAAAAAAAATGATTTTGTGGAAAAAGTCAGATATATCAGATATATTGAGCAAACAAATTTTTTGGAAATTTGGAACAGAAAGAAGGATATTTTTAGAAAAAATTCTTACGAACTGGCAAATTTCCAGCTGGGTAATGCCCCTCTTCCCCTCCCCCTCCCTCCATAGCAATGCCACTGGTTGACAGTTACTAGTTAGGTCCCAAATAACTGAAACCTGGACAAGCCCCTAGTTGTAGTATAGTGAGACAATTCTTTTGAATTCAGCAGCAGTTGAATTTGACCATTACTATAAAAGTACAAATGAAAGTAAAGAAATTTAATTGGGAAAAACTCCATCTTACTGAGTAACAAATGAAGGATTATTAAAGTTTAAATCAGTAATCATAGCTGAAAAACAAGACAAAGTTTCTAACAAAATGTAAGAACATTCTATTCAGAAATGTGTACAATTCCACATACGTAAAAGATGTCCATATTGATATTGAAGTTAATGATGGTAAGGAAGCAAGTAAGTTTTCTTCAAAAAGATTAAGATCGATTAGCAGTAAAAAATAAATTGTTTCGTGCATGCACTTTATTTTATTTTAAATTTAGAACACAGAAAAATACAGTTAAAGATACAAACCCACAATATCCAACTTACAACATAATTCAAAATGTTGTTAGTGAAAATGGAGTGCACTAGCAGCAGGTACATTGTGTTGACCCGATCTAGCTGAACTGTATTAAGAACATTACGGTCACACAGACACGGGTCTAATGAAAGTAGTTCTGGCAATTAGAAATTTCTATAAATTGATAACCCATGAGCATAAACACACAGTGTCTTGGGATGTAGGTATTAAGTATCATTTGCCAAGTAAGTTGTGTGATTTAACCAAGTGATTAGAGTGGTGTTCATTTCAAATTGTGGTTTCATTCAAAGGGGTTGGAAGACCAGTTTTTAATACTTTTGAAAGTTTATCAGGTGTTGTGACACAAGATAATGGTAGGGAAGAAAGAAGGGGGGGGGGGTACTCATATTAAAAGTTGTGGTGGTGAGCAGCCCATCAACTGAAAACCATATCCGCAGTATGACAAGGTCTAAAGAATTGATTTTGAAGAGTCAGATTCCATTATGGCATCTTTTTTCCGGAAATCTTCAATTTTCGAGAACTCTCCTTCAATTTTCTTCATTTTCCGGAATTTATTTTTTAGTTTTTACGAAAATTGCTTTAATTTTCTGGAAATTTTCTTTATTTTCGGGATATCTTCTTTGTTTTTGGGAAATTTCTTTAATTTCCAGGATATTGTCTTCATTTTGGGAAAATTGCCATCAATTTTTGGTAAATTTCATTCAACTTTTGAGAAATTGCCTTTGTTTTTCAGGAAAATGTTTTAATTTGGGAAATTCCTATCAACTTTTGGGATATCTTCTTCGTTTTAAGAAATTTGCATCAACTCTTGTAAAATTTCCTTACTTTTTGTAAAATTGTCTTCATTTTCAGGAATTTATTTTAGTTTTTTATGAAATTTACTTCAATCTTTAGGAAATATCCTTTATTTTCGGATATCTTTCTAATCTTTGAAAATTTGCATCAGCTCTTGTGAATTTTTTAATTCTTGTGAAATTATTTTCTTTTTTAAATTTTTTTTTTAAATTAATTTTCATGAAATTTTGGGATATCTTCTTTTTTTATAAAATTTGCATCAATTTCTTGTAAAATTTCCCTAATTCTCATGAAATTGTCTTTATTTTGGGGAATTTATTTTCAATTTTTACAAAATTTGCTTCACTTTTTGGAAAATTTCCTTTATTTTTGGGACATTTTCTTCGTTTTCAGGAAATTTGCATAAGCTCTGAATTTTTCTTAATTCTCGTAAAATTGTCTTCCTTTGCGGAATTTTTTTAATAACTTTCCTTCAATTTTTGTGATTGTTTTAGGTTTTCTGAAATGTCCTCAATCTATTTTCAGGAAATCCAAATTTCAAATAATTTTACGACACCCCCTCCCCTACAAATAGTTTATTCTGATAAGAGACTTGATAAGATTTGTGTAGGTTTATTAGGACAAAAATCAAATCTGGCCCCCAATGTCAAATATCTTCCTACGTTGCTGATATATGTATCTCACATACAGACTTGAACTCTGCTCCAAGTTCGAGATGGAAGTAGTAGAGAAAGGACAACAAGTTCGTGAATATAATTGATATGTTGTTTTCTGGTTATTAGATGAAAAGTTTGTGGAAAATTTGTGTCACTTCAAGTTAGAAAAAAGTCAGCATGACTTTAAAATAATTTATAAATGGTAGTAGTTACTCTATTATCAGATTGTAAATGCTTTCAATCTTGATGCTATGGAAAAAGGTTTAACCATGGTGCTAAGTCAATACATGGCAAGGCCTTAACCATTTCTCTTAAATTAATCAAACACCATTTATTGTTGCTAATTTGCACTTATAGAAGAAGAAAAAAACAATACAAGAAAGGAAAGGGCCCTTTATGAAAATTCATTTCTATTTCAAAGTCTATGGAAATATAGCAATTTCTACTGGTTGAAATATTATTAAAACTGAGCAGATCAGATTTTTTTGATTTTTGAAAGAAGCAGTTTTAATTTTTTTCATCAGAATTTGCTACACCACTCCAAAGAATAACGATAGACATTGCATAAAACAAAAGGATTTTTTTTTTATTTTATGGTGACCCAGTAATATAACAAATTTTTTCATAAATATGCAAATCGATAACGGATTTAAAAACGCTTAATAACGGTTAACACTTAACCAATCTTGTTGATATTATTTGCTCCTATAATGGTTTTTGATATATTTCTAAGCATTAGCATGTTCTTATATTCTTAGGTGATGTTGCCTCTACACGTCCATAGACCTTAAATTTCATTAATGATTTTAATTGTTTTAAATATTTATTTGTCATTTCTTTATTTTTTTTAAGAGATGCTGATCTAGCCTAGTCTATGAAATGCGGTAACAGCTCATGAAACACCAATACAGCCCCAAAGAATATGTTGAAGGGTAGAACAACAGTGGTCATTAGAATGGAGTGGATGGGATGCTTGACGCTAGAGTAACCCATTACTGAAGGTGCTCAAGAGGATCGTTCTAAGTACATTAGGGATTGATGAGATTTGTATCGTAAAGAACTTTCATGTATTGTTGAAGACTTTAGCTGAATAAGTTTAAAATCCACTGTAAATGGAAACAAAATTCCCATATAAATATTTTGCAGGTGTATGAACATTTAAAAGGCAATGTTAACTAAATTGATTTATAAATGGTTTTAAGAATTTCACAAAATCAAGTAAGAAATTGACCGTTTTACAGCTTTTAAAATTTTCAGACATAAATATATCAACTTTTATAGTAATAGGTAATTTTATGTTTTTCAGTCTGTTTGTTTCTTTGTCTGTTTGTCATCAAGATATCTCAAGAACTATTGATTGAATTCAAATCAAATTTAATGTGTGATTTTGTTACTGCTTGAGAAAGAAGTGGTTATAATTTGAGACATAGAATTGCAAATGTGGAGTTGGATGGGGACAATTTTCTGTCATCAAAATTTCTCAAGGTGATTGGAAAATTTGGTGTGTGGATTTGGATGTGTGGGTTACTGCTTTGTGATTAAGATGTTGGGGGGTAGGGAAAATGGGGATGTTCTATGGTGAGTTTGTTTGTCATCATTATATCTCAAAATGTTATCACTGGATTTTGATTAATTTTGGTGTGTGATTTTGTTCCAGCTTAATTAAGGAAGAAGTAATTAAAATTTGAACGATATTTGAACTGGGGAAGAGTGCAAATGGGGTGGGGACAATTTGTCTGTCATCAAGATATCTGTAGAACTGATGACTGGATTTAGATTTTTCTGCTTTAGGAAGAAGTGATTACAATTTGGGACGTATTGGAATTGGGGAAGGGCAAAAATGGAGGGGTGGGTATATTTTAGGGCAAGATTTATCAACACTTAGTAAAAACTTTTTAACCGAATGTGCTGAACAATGAACTCATGCCATGAAAGAACAGCCATACAATGAATTTTCTGCACTCAAAGAAAATCAAGTGAAATGGTCTCTGGTATCAATGAAATCAAAGCAATTGGTTTCTGCTATGAATAAAAATGATGGGATGTGAATCTACCCTGTATAGAGCTCAAACAATGAATGCTTATCCTGAATTATACTGAAAACAATGATCACAAGTGAGGATTCTCAAGTTTTTAGATGTAAATGGCAATATAGATCAACAGTGAGAAATATATTGTTTGGGGGTTGCAACTTGTTGGGTCAAGGGTTTCTGAGGTAGATTGCATCCCGGTTGGGAATGAAGAGGGGCGGAGGTATGTGCTCTGCAGAGTGCTATAATTCTAGTTTGTGATGTATTGGTGCCCTTGGTATTTTCTTATGTTAATTATTCTTTTTTAATTCTTTAGCATTATTCGTTTGTAAAAGTTGCAGTAAATTTGAGTGCTTACCATACCTTCCATCGAATTGTTTACAGGAATAGGCTACTAATGATTTAAATGCACAGTAAAGAGGGAAATAAAGAATTACACAAAGATTTTGCGATGTTGGACTGGGCGGACAGGGGACTGTTTCCATATAGTGGAAAAAGCTCCAAAACTTTATGCTGTTTTCAACATTAACAAAAACTGATGTGCTAAGATTTTAAAGCTATTTTAATCAGTATATAAATTGCTATGCATCCATAGACCATAAAGATCTTTTAATGTTGTAGTCTTAATATGCAAATTTGTATGTAAGGTTGTATGTACAGTATGACCAGGGAGATCCACATTAAGTAAGTCCATTGGTTTTTATCCTCTGCCATGCATGGCTCTATCAGTCATTTGAAACAATTTTAATCTTTATGACAGTCAAATTGTGTCATGCGTAAAAATCAATTCAAAACATTTATTATGTGTTATTTCAGAACTAAAAGTGTTAGCTTGGAAATTATAAAAACTAAACTGCTGATTTTTTTTATGTTCATATAATCACATAGAAATTTGTATGTGCATGTCAAGGCAGTTTTCTTTTAAGGGTACAATTTAACAGAAAATGAAGTCTTTCTTAGAATGTAATGTCAATTGCAGAAAAACTTAATGTCTATTTAGGAAGATACTGATTAGTTTGATACGTTATAAAAAAAAAAGAGTATAGCACTTGCTCGCGTTTGGCCTGAAGAGATATGACAGTTTTACTACAATTTTTTTTATACATGAGAGTAGCCTAACTTATAATTTGAATAACTTTGTTGTTGTGTGGACCAAAAAATGTAGAGGCAAAATTAAAAACTTCCGAAGTCTGTTAAATTGAATAAAATACCTATATGTTTTAACTTGAGGCCCAGTGTATTGCAACCATTTATGTTTGTACATGATTTTTTTTTACTGCATTTTAAAGATAGTTTCACAAGGCTTCATCAACAAATCTCAAGTCAAGTTGGAATATAAACTTTGTTTCGATGTTTGAATCATAGTTTATGGCTAGTTGGACATAGTTGATAATCATCACTATAGTATTAATACAAAAGTTGCTAATCATTTCCGATGCTGACAACTTGACATGCTTATGTTCCTTGAATTTCAGGTTCAATAGAGTACTCAATTTTTTTTAATTTTCACATCTTTTAGAGTAATTGTAGTAATATTTTCTTTTCTCTGTTATCTCTATTAGACAGAAAAGCATTATTGTATCATTACTGATTACCCAGGAATAGTACGAAATTAAATAATTCCAAACTGAAACATTGTGTTGTTACTGGGTTTTTTTTTTGTAGAGCAGTATTTTAATTTGACCAAGGATGTAGTCTGAGAAGATTTGACCAAGCTGCTGTGGTCAACAGATTGACCAAGTGTTAATGGTCAAATTTGACCAAGTGAGGAGTGAATTATGCACCGACCCATATGTGGTCAATTTGACCAAGTTGGCTTGGTCAAAAATATTGACCACGCTAACTTGTTATATTGACCACATATGGGTCGGTGCATAATTCACTCCTCACTTGGTCAAATTTACTTGGTCAAATTTTGACCATATTGTGGTCAAATTTGATTATTCTTTTTTTGGGTAGTTTTTTCTTCTTCTAAATTTCAAGTCACACAGTACTGATTCCGTAACCAATTTAAAGACTGGCTAATGTGTTTTTTTTTCCCAATTTTTGAAGAAGAAAGCAACCCATTTGAAACTGGTAAGAAAAGGCGGGGTTGTGGTTTCTTGGACTGTCACCCGTTGCTATACCCAATCTTTCCTCTGAGAAATTTTCTCTGTTGTTGTCACTCTCAGACAGCCTTTGTAATAAATTGATCATATGACTCGGAAATATATGAACTTGAGCTTGAGCTCATCAATCTTCGCAAACTTGAAACTTCTTTTGGCCTGCACCTATCCCTTAATGGGATTGCATCAAAACCAAGCAAAGTCAGCTGTGCCGGAAGCAGACGAGTCATATCCCGTTTTTTTGTTACAAAATTGCAAGTTATTTTAACTAGAGAATGTTAATGCAAAATGCATTAATGAATTCCTGAATTATTCGTAGCAAAAATATGAACATTCGTATCAAAGCTTTTCAGTAACATCAACACGTGAACAAAAACACGGTATTTGAATATTTTGAGACTCACACAACTCAAAAACTTTTTATTGCGTGATATGCCAAGTATTAAGTAGTATTCCTCGGAGATTTGCTAGTGTCAGCACGGAGCTGCTCCCTGTACCGGTGTCAGGCTGTTAAGAGCGGATCCAAACAGACAAAGGAAGGGAAAAGGGGAGGGGGGGGGGGGTCAGGTGGGTCTGGACTCCCTTATAAAATTTCATCAATACACTTCTAACACTAAAGCCATACATGACTTGGCCTTGGACCCTCCCCTTTTGGAAAAGCCTGGTTCGTCCCTGTGTTAAGAGTGCAAACAACTGTACCTTTATTTTTTTAGTGAACCATTTTACGACATTTACCAGGTCATTGTAAACTGGTCAAGCAGGCAGCTGGCAGATAGATGACAGGCTGCCTGGTAAGTTGCCTGGTAAGAACAGTTATAACCTTTGCCAAAATGATACATTTATGTCAAAATGATGCATGTGTCGGTTCAGTGGGTTGTAATAATGAATAATCGCATATCTGTTATAACTGTAAACATAAACGTATGGGTACGTGCATACATGGGACGGAGGAGGAGAGGGGAAAGACAACTTTTGCCAGGAAAATAGAGCAATTTTTAAATTGGGATGGGTTAAATTGTTCATTTGTTCGATTTTGTCAAAAAATGTAATACAAATAATCAGCATTTCGGATACAATATACGAATATAAGCTACTCATTATATTCAAATGCTATAATCATATAATAATTTCAACAAATTTTGGAAATTTTAAATATATAGAACACCAAACGGATGAGTTCTGACAATGCTTTGAAACAACCGTATACAACGCATTAATAGTGAACACAAAAACACGGATCAGAATTTAAACTTTTTGGTTTGTTTTGTTTTATCTTTTAAATCAATTCACTGGCCAATTTTTCGAAACTGGGGGGTGCCCCCCCCCTCCCTTCCTCCTACTCATCCTCATCCCATTCACCAATGACTGTAAATATCTATGACTGTAAATATCTATGACTGTAAACGCCTATGACCGTAAAGGGTCCCTATCTGTATATGAAATGCTTTCGCACGCGTGCGCAGAGTAAAACTGCCTGTATAACAATTTGATCTGAAGTCTGGAAGTGTGAGAGGTGTGTGAGATACGTCGAAGAAAATTTTACATCATTCTGAGCACAAAACAACTCAAAAGCATTTACTATGTCAAGTAATTTCAATTATTTCATTTTAACTCTTCTTAAATATGATTTATAAACTGGAAATATTTTCTAGCCTGTATTATCAGGTAAAACGGGTGTGGGTGTGTTTTTCATTATATTTGATTGTCATTAGGAATGATAATTGTTTCCTCTTTTATCATTTAAATATAGACCTATGTTGTGTTGTAAATATTGCACGTAAAATTATATTAAAGGGATTCTCGGTCGAAAAGTTAAAAGAGTTTTGAAATAACACGCCAGGTCTAATTCTTGATACCAGTCTCGTTGAAAAAAAAGTATTCAAAAGAAATAATAATAATTAATTTAAATATAAAGCAACGGTTTTCGTCACCATCACGTGAACGAAAAGTACGGTATTAACTTGGTTGGTGCTACGTCACATCTGGGAGATGATGATTTGCTGGAGTGAAAACAAAGCTTTGCGCGTTACACGAACGGCAAGTCCGTGTGTGTCTTCATGTGGTATGCAAAGTCGGACAAAATTTTTACGATTACCAATTTTTAATCAAACTCCCTTTTCCATTAATTAGTTGATTGTGCAGTTAATTATAACAAATAATTAAAATTTATATCGATTTTACGGATGATTTGACATTGTACATGTTACTGGTACACCTGTTGGGTATTTAAATGTAGGCATGTTGAGCACATATGGTTGAAATTTCGGTCAGTCTCAGACATTTCGAATTGACCAAAACAATGATATATTTTTACCAAAAATTCAACAAAGCGACACCACATATTCCAAATCGATCATCATACATTGTCTCAAAGGATTGAAGATTAAGTTAGAACATTGATGACCCCAGGTCACGAAGTTCGCGGATATTGAACCAAGTGAATTCCAATATTCTTAAAACTCGAGAAAGAAAAAAAGAAACCTCACATTCGGCCACCAGTTCCTTTAACTGGATACCTTAGTCTCCAGTTCAAAAGACTTACCAGTCACAAAAAAATATTTAAAAAAAACATTTAAAACTTGTTAAAGCCGCGGGCCAGAGCTGGCAATTTGACATACTTGACGCACACATTTAGACGGAAGTCACAAGTTGATTTGGCATATTATCGTCAAAACAGGACCGTTTATAGGATTAACTCTTATACCGAATTTACCCACCCTTTGGCTATGTTTATCTACCTCTGATCGTTCATTTATATGGTGGAGGCATATTTTATCCCGCATAAGTTCAGATGAAAATGTTTACATAAAATAATTCATTAAGATTGAGACGCCGTGCTCATTTTTAACAATTACCCCTTATTTTGCATGCTCCACCGCCTTCTGACAAAGGACTCCCTTCTATTGACCTTGTTCAATTGTTTGAAGCATACAACGGAGCAGTGGCGTGGTGACAGGAGCAAGGAGACTGCCCCCCACCCCCACCCCGTAAACAAAATTTGAGAGGGCGCCAAATGCTCACAGGGGCTTAAAAATTATACTGAGAATATATTTGTATATTATATTATGTATCTTATATGTTATATATTTTCTGCAATTTATTATTTCAGAACAAAGGTTGTAAATGTTTTCTCTCAAAGATTTATTCTTACATCAAGCAAATACAAATTATCCTTGGAATGTCATCCTAGTTTGAACATTCGTTCCAAAATGTATATTCCTTCAGCGTGTTTAGTGTGAAAATGACACGATTCTAAGCAATATTCTGATACCAAAATCGTGCCAAAAAACGCAAAGCTTCAGGAAGCCTCGCCCTGAGCGCCTACCAGGCTAAACCCTGGATTTGATAAACTATTAAGCGATTTCTGCGATCAAAGAACTTCCGGGGTTTTGCTCGTGGTTTCAACTTATTTATAATATCCAAATCGCGAGAAACGAGCTTCCGGCAGTCCGAGGGCTTCTCCTCTGAACCAAGGCTTCGTTCGCTCCATAGATTTGACACATTTTAAAACAATTTCCTGTTATCAAAATTACAACTAAGGGTTTTGGGGCTTCGCCCCTGTGTCCCTACCATGGTTTTGCCCCTAGCAATTTTTTTTGCTATTAAAATCATGAGAAACGCATGGCTTTCGTAGGCTTCACCCGTAGGTTTGACACAATTTTTGACAATTTTCTGCAATCAAAATTACTAGAAACGTAGGGAGCTTTGCCCTAGGCTAATACTCATATGAGCTAATGCAGCTTCGTCCCCATAGTTTTTACACATTTCAAAACAATTTTCTGCTATAATATTTACGAGAAACGTAGGGCTCCCAGGGGCTTTGCCTCCTGGATTCCCCACCATGGCTTCGCCCTTAGCATGCCTAGATTTTACACAATTCAGTTTAGCAAGGCCCGACAAGCACCCCCCCCCCTCTCGCCCCCACCCAACCTCTTCCTCCAATAATGCAAGTCTTACGAAGTTATTTTCCCTACACATTTTCCTTCGGTAATTCTTGTTCAGTTTCCGAAATTGTCTTCAAATTTTAGGATTTATTTTTCAATTTTTTTCCTTTTCTAGAAAATTTCCTTGATTTTCTTTCATTTTGGGAATTCCCTTTCTTGAAACTCCCTTTATTTTTGTGTAATTTTCTTCAATTTTTTCCTTTATTGGACTTTTTTTGGCTTTGGGGACATTAACAAATTAATTTTGGGAGATTTTCTTTCATTTTTGTGAATTATATTTCTTTCGGGAAAATTTTCGTGAAATTTCCATATATGCTTATCAATTAAAATTAGTATCATCTTTATCAATTAAACAATACAAATTATATTGTATGTGTATCAATTCAAAATCGTATGTATGATCAATTCAAATTCGTATATGTATTTATCAAATCAAAATTGTATACATGTTTATGAATTCATGTGATGGAGATGGAAAAGAACGCAACGCGTAGTTATAACGTCAGATCCTCACATTCTCTCAAAAGCTTTTTTATACATTTTAGTGTATTTTCCTTGATATATTATTGGATTTAAACCCCTAAATACTTCTAGAAAGTATACCAAAACAGAATTCACTTGAAGACACCCATAATTTAGCATCTAAAGCAATTATAGCGAGAAATCGATTCGTTCAAAGCCAAAAGTTAATTTAAAACTTATTATATTTTTGATAGGTTACATTAAAAACTTATACAAAGTGAAGATACGGGCCCAAACTAATACACTTCCACACATGTCAACTCGGCAAAAATCAGTGAGGCAATATTTTCAACTCGAATATTTTCATAACGCAATAAGCTGATAAAATTATAAAGTTACTGTACAGTTGCTTTACCATTTTGTTTCTTTTGACAGTCCAGTTCACGTTACCGATCGGGAGATTTCCCGATTGGGAGATTTCCCGATTGGGAGATTTCTGGATCGGGGGGCGTGAACCGGACTGTTTGAAGCCCTCTTTCACAATCTTATAATTATTATACATTTATAGTGCGCTTGATCTTAAAAAGCTCTTAGCGCATTACATAATAAACACCATATACATGGACATAAAGAAATGTTTAAAATAAGATAAATAGATCAGAATATGCAGAAAAGTTATAATAAGAGTAATACTAAAATTGTTCAAAAATAGATACTATGGGTAAAAAGAAAACAAAATTAAAACTAAAACACCACTGTTCATTAAAAGCAGTTAAAATAAAATACTAAGAGATGACTAACAAAAACACTAAAATCAAAGATCACTGTAAACATTATAGTTATGAAGATAAAGGGCTATTCACATAAGAAAGCAGTATAAAATGGCAAAAGAATACAGGAATTAAAGGACATCACAGACATAGTTTTCCCTAAAAAGGTGAGTTTTGAGTGAACATTTGTTGAAAGAGTAAAAGCAGCATGTGGTACGTGCATGAATTGGCAAGTTGTTCCAGAGACGAGGTGCGGCAAATTGAAAACCCCTATCACCAAATTTGTTATTTGACCTTGGTGCAATAAGCATTTTTGTAGAACTTGAACGGAGGGTACGGTTTGGAATGTAAGGTAAAAGGAGCTGAGATAGATAATAAGGAGCTCTGTTGTGTAAACAATTAAAAACAATAATTAAAAGCTTTAAAACGATTTGTTGACCAATTGGAAGCCAATGTAACTGGTAGAGAAGAAGGGTGGCATGACAGGAGCGAGTTTGATTCAATACAAGCCTAGGCGCATTGTTTTGTAAAACCTGTAATCTTCTAATCAAATTAGAGTTTACTTCCAAACAATACACTATTGGTATAGTCAATATGTGAAATAATGAAACATGAACTAATACTTTCGTAGCTGTCGGCGTTAAATAGTGACGTATGCGTGAAATATTGCAAAGATAATAAGAACAGGGTTTTTCTTTATCATTTACGATACGTTTTATAGAGATTTTAGAGTCAAGATAAATACCTGGATTTTAAACATAATCAGTTGAAGTTATTGCGTTAATGTCAATTTCAAGAGATAAACAATTTAGATAGATTATGAGATGAACCAAATAGAGATAATTCCGTCTTGCTGGGATTGAGTTTGAGGAAGTTGCTGGACAGCCAACTGCGAAAGTCGAGAATGCATGTTTGATGTAGCATAGCTGGAGTCTCATCTGGATCAAAAGCAACATAAAGTTAACTATCGTCGGCATGAAAGTGATAATTATTATTGTGCATCTTGGCCATGTCGGCAGGGGCGATACATACATTGCAAAAAAAGTCGGGCCTAGTACAGAATCTTGTGGAACGCCAAAGGTGATTTTAGCAGCTTTGGATGATCTCCCCTTTATGCAAACTCTTTGGGCACGATTGGTCAGGTACGATTTAACTCAAAATAAAGCAAGCCCTTGTATTTTGAAACGATCTTGCAATCGATTGAACAAAACACATGATCTATGGTGTCAAAGGCGGCACTGATATCAAGAAGCGCAAGAAGAACTATTTTACGGTTGTTCAAGGCAATAGCATTGTCATTATGAACACGAAGGAGGGCAGTTTCAGTTGAGTGAAATGATCTATAGGCACTTTGGTAGGTATCAAGAAGATTGTTGCTGGGGAGATGTTCTGTGATTACCATGCCAATTTACAAATTATTTGGAATGAAATTTATTTTCCACGTGTTATCAAAAAATGGAGCTTACAATTCGTAATAGTCTAAAAAAATCATATATATAAAGAGAGAGTTATTCTTTGAGACATGTGGCCCAGTTGATAGAGTGTACGGCTGAGATGCTAGAGTTTACAAGTTTGAGTTTCAAGAAAATAAGCTTGGCATTGTGGGTAGTCGACTGCTTTACCTGTTCCTTATCCAGCGTTTGGGAGAAATGGACATTCACGTCCCGTCAAGGTCCAGTAAAAACAGCTTCTATTTTCAAAGTGGATTTCTATTATCAAAATGGACTAGAATAAAGCCTTCACATTGCCATTATACTCCTTTTTAGTGCTTAAAACCCTCTGTACCAGAATAGCAAACAAAACTTGTGTTAGCTGTTCTGGTACAGAATTTATTAAGTACCAAAAAGGAGTATAATGGTAATGTGAAGGCTTTATTCCAGTCCATTTTGACAATAGAAATCCATTTTGAAGATAGAAGCTGTTTAAAAATCATGAGGCTGATCTGGGGCTGCTGTAGGAGAATTTGAAAAGCCCGCACAAAGATTTCATTGTTGGTTATGCGTTTTCAGCACCGTTATAATATGTCATACTATTGGCAAAAATGAAAATGATGAAACGTAGCCATGGCCACGTCTATGTCACTGAGTTCTAGGAGGCTGACAAACTGTTTTCTTTACTCATTCGTTGCAGTTCTTGACAGTGCAGCCGAAATTCAAGTGTGATCACGACTCTGGTTTTGTTAGTGTTGTCATTGCCACCTGAGTAGATAGAAGAAAATACGGGAATCAGCAGATCAGTGGCGTAAATAGAGTTGAGAGGGACTGTGAAGAACTTAGCACTCGGGACCTTATAACAAACATATCGCAGTGTTATTCCTCGGGATTGAAGGGTTTACCAACCCTTTACACCCTATATTTGCGTCACTGACTTGAATATATTGGTGAAATTTGAGCAGTTTTGTTTTTTGCAATTCCTGAAATTTATTTTGAAATGTAAAGGAATTTTTATGAGTCAAGAGTGAATTGAGTGGCAATACGGAAGGAAGGGAGGGGTAATACCTGGGACATGTGGGCGATTGTCATGCGTTCTATCAACAATATTATATATAGGTGGATTTTGAATAATAATAATAATAATATTATCTTGAAAACTTTGCGCCCTTACTTCAGCGATGTTTTGAATTTCCACAATTCACGCATCACTGCCCCATATTTCATACATACAGTGTACAATTATTTATACACTGAACTTATGTATGCATGGAGTTTATTTCGGGAATGGTTTAAGCATAGCACAGTGTGTACACTATTTAAGAAATGTTGAGTGAAGGCGCTACGAGAATCAATGTCGTAGATGTCGAGGCACAATTTTGGCATGTGTAATTACTGTGTAAACAATATAGCAATGTAGATATTTGTTAATGGCTTTCTATTGAAGAAAAAAACAGCCTATTGTTCTAGAATACCTAAAGGTAATGAATGAATAATCCCAGAAACAAAGTTAAAGGAACCGGGTGCCAAGGGGCACGTTGCCCCACACTTTTCCTAAAAATGACAAAAGTGCCAATTCTGAAAATGAAAAGTTCCCCTCAAAGGTGCAAGAAGTGGTGAAATGTATGTGGTGGAAAATATTTTCAAAGCATCCCATTCAAAATGAAGCGCCCTTTATCTACTGATCCACTAGTAGGACTTTTGTCAGTCTCATGTACGATGGGAATGTGTCTCCATTGGAAAATTACTCCTTCCTAAAACTTATGTGCCGCTTTTACTTTACTTTATTGTTTTGGGCTTACTAAATTCTATATACAGACTGGAGTGAAAATATGCATATGACTTGGAAACGGCCCCCAAAGAGGTGCCCCTCCCCCTCCCTCCACCCACTCACTCACACACTTTCCAAAAGCTTCCTATACGCTTGCCTACAAATTATTCATTCCAATTTGATGAAATCAGGAAGTAGCTACAGTAGTAATTAGTGGGACCAAATTAAGACATACTTTTCATTATTTCCACCACGCTAAGCATACTCACCCCTAGCTCTTTTCCAGATGTTTCGATCAAGCTCAGTGAAAGAACTACGCAAGTGACGCTTGCCAGAAGGAATATCAGCAAAGCAAGATGTACTGAATAAATAACAATAACCTATTGGTAGAAAATTATTATCATTTCAATTAAAAATGGAAAAAATCAGTCGAACACTTAATAACATTTATTACATATAGCGTTTACAAACTTTATGCATGAAAGCCATAGTACGCTTATAGTTAAAATAGCATATTTAAAAGATATACACTTTTGTGAGGTTTTAATTAGGCGTGGATTTTCTTAAATAGTTTGGTTTTCGGGTTCAGTTACAATGGATCAAGTTTGACTGAGATTTTGTAATGCATGTATGTCTGCACGACTGCAACTTATTTCAGTCATGATGAAAAAGTATATTCCTATTCCTAGCATCTTATTGGAGGTATGAACTCAAATGTTTCTTTAATTGTCATCTTTATGATTAATCCGTAACAACGCACGAATAATCTGTACGGTATGCCTCGTTCCTTTATATATTTATGCTAAAATAATTGGGTGGTTGAAGTAGATATTCATAGGTTTTATTAGTTAATTGTTATTTCTTAAACAAATATGGCAGTATCACTTCAACCAATAAATGCCACGCATTCGCATTGCCGATTTAATTATTATCAGCTGACGCCTATCGACCAATCAGATATTAGTATTCTATCATGCAAATATAAATTTCTTTGAATCCCGAATGGGACAGATTAGAAATAAATATGATATAGGACTGTCACCAGTCCGGCTCACGCTCCCGGTCGGGAGATCTCCCAATCGGGAGGTTTCTTGTTATTATAACCCACAATGCATCTTTCCAAATTAAAATCTCTTTAATAAATATATAACGATACAAAATAGGTTTAAGCCAAAGGTAGCAAAAATTCATGCAAAATATTCCAATTTTACCGGTGAAACAGAACGATAAAATTATTTTCTTCATTTGCACCAGCGCAAATTTTACTTTTACCAGCGAATTTGAAAGTAATCTGTAAAAATTCATTTCAGTAGTTTCTGAAGAGCAGATTTTAACATCTAGTAACCAGCAAAAGCTCACATTGCACAAAAATGTTCCAGAATTATCAATGTCAATATCATTTTCGAGGTATACAAAACATAATTTGAAAAGTAAAATAAATCTTAACGTCTGAAATTTTAAACAGTATGAATTACAGTCACTGCGCATGTCTTGATCTCCAAGGCTGGATATCGACATGTGGAGGCCCATGGGCAACTTCAGGAGTTAAGGCCTACACTACTTTAATGAGCGCCGTCCTGGGGGAGGGGTCTAAGGGGAGGGGTTGTACTCTTTGGAATTTTTGGAATGATTAAGGGTGCCTAGATGCAAAATGGTGCAGTATTTTGTGATTTTTGAAGTAAATTTTTGTTCAAGAATTTTCATTTTGTAAGCTTGCTTGGCTGCCAAAATTTCAGTACAAATGAACAGGTTGCTACTATTTCTACCAACGCAAATTAACAGGTTGCTACCACATTTTTCCCTTACAATATTTTCCCTTGTGAAATATATGAAGGCCCCTGGTTATGGAGGCCCATGGGCAACTGCCCACGTTGCCCATTGCTAAATCCGGCCCTGTTGATCTCCCAAGATCTCACGAGATCGTGAGCGTGAACCAGACTTGTCACAACAAAATTTATAAACACGAAGATCCTGACGTACTGACGAATTGGGTGAAGAATTGAAGCAAAACTCAGAGCCTATTCCTGTTTGCATCTTACTGGAGATAGAAGAAAAGGATTAAAATATGTTCTGTTATATATAAATCTACACGAACAATGGGTGAATAAGGTGATCAAATGAAGCACAACTATATCTTACCTGAGCTATTAATGGTGTCACTAATGCTCCAAATTTTGAACACGCGTTTGCACAACCTTCAGCAAGTGCTCTTTCTTCCGTTTGATACGACTGACAGAACAGAGATAAAATTATCAGATTCCACATCACGGTTATTCGTCTCTATTTTTCTAAAGACACTAATGAATTTTAGATCAATTTGTCAATGATAACATAATGGTCTTGAAGATGTTTATTTTTCTCCGCAAGACCACAAACCTATTCCGCTCTTTGATAAGTATCTTAGAATCAAGAATTTATGGATATACAGTATATGAAAATGCCATATTTATAGTGTGTAAGTAACTTTTCCATGTCCTCTAAACAGCGGGGATGGGACAAACATCCCTGACTCTACTCTTGGGTGCGCGGAAGTTGTTCTCGGCCACATTTCCGTACGACCAGACAGTCATGGAGAATCCTGGACTTTTGGTGTAATAAGAAAATACACCAAAACTTGGAGCTTTGTATTCATTAAAATCCATGGAGGCCGCCATTTTAAATTGTGATAGCGTTATATCAATGGAGTTTTTACTAAAAGAACGGTGGTATTTGTGTAATGTACGGTCTCAGCGATGACTAAGCCAACACATGTGTCGAGAGGGCTGTTCAAAATGTCAACGACCTTTCAATGACAGTTTTTTGTTATTTTATTGCAAAGTCTACGATAAAATTGAACAGTCCGTGGTCAAATCTAATGAATATTTATTTAATATCGGTTTTTTTTCCTTCAAAAATATCCCCGCGTTTTCATTAAAAATTCCTATTGACTTAAGCTTATCATTATAGTTAAAATGGCGGCCTCCATGGATCTTCATGAATAAGAAGCTCCAATTTTGGTGTATTTATTATTACACCATTTAGTCCAGGATTCTCCCCTACTGCCAGAGGAAACTCCTCCCCTTTAACTGGGGTAATTCGCTACGAATGCATAAGCATTGTTCTATTGATTGTTCCGCCATTACCAATCCGGGAGAAATTTTATCTCAAGGAAAAATATTTAATGAACCTGAATCACCAGGCAATTTACAAAGAGCTGATGAAATCCTATCAAATCTAAATATTTAGAAGGGATTTTATTGAACTATTCATAGAAATCTCGCAAGTTCAATATTCTCACACACAAATAAATTCAAATTACCTCTGGTGTGTATATATACAATATTTCATACGTTATGTTAATTCCAAAGCGTGTAGCAAACAACAAGACACCAATGAGCAATCTGTGAGAAATAGAGAGAGTAAACATTAGTTGATTATGAAATTAATTTGATCTCCTTTACTAACCGAAAATATTTGTACTAATGAAAACGCATTTTCGTGTTGGCAACTCAAAGTAATTCCGTTTTTGTATTTTCCTGACGCACGCAACAGTTGCAAGTTATTAAATGAAATAAATGTTTGACAATTTCATCAAAATTCACAAAGATTTTTGATTAAACGTAAGTTGATTATGAAATTAATTTGATCTCTCTTACTAATCGAAAATATTTTTACTAATGAAAACGCATTTTTGTGTTGGCAACTCAAAGTAATTTCGTTTTTGTATTATCCTGATACATGCAACGGTTGCAAGTTATTAAATGAAATAAATGTTTTACAAAATCATCAAAATTCACAAATATTGTTGATGGATTTAAAATAACGCCTAATTCAAGTTTTCCATTATTTCCCTTTTTTACATTTGTTGGTCCTCTTTCAAACAAAATAAGCATTCACGACGACTACAGTAAATCGTTAAAGGTATGTAAAAGTGTACAACAGTAGCTATATTGCTTTAAAACATTATTTTCAAAGATTTAAATTAAAGAATAAATTCTTTTCATTTATGTTTATATGAATTCAAACAATGTTATACAGATTCTGCGCTGTCCGTCCAGTTACATGCCCTCATTCCAAATGTAAAACAAACTGAAAATTGATCAAACTTTGATAACTCAACTTTAACATCCAAATCTATTTTCAAAATTGTAGATCAGAGACTGAAACGTTAAGGAAATAAATTTAAAGACTAAGATTAAGGAAATGAATGCAAAGACTGAAATTAAGGAAATCGATTTAAAGACTGATATTAAGGAAATGAACTTAAAGATTGAGTTTAAGAAAATAAATGCAAAGACTGAGATTAAGGATATAAATTGAAAGAATGATGAAATGAATGTAAAGACTGAAAGTAAGGAAATGAATCTAAAGACTAAGATGAAAGATATGAATGTAAAAATTAAGATTAAGGAAATGAATTGAAAGACTGAGTTAAGGAGACGAATTCAAAGACGGAGATTAAGAAAATAGATTTAAAGACTAAGATTAAGGAAATGAATTTAAAGACTAGGATTAAGAAAATACATGTAAAGACTGAGATAGGGAAATAAATTCAAAGACTGAGATTAAGGAATTGAATTTCAAGCCTGAGATTATGGAAATAAATTTAAAGATTGATATTAAGTAAATGAATTTAAAGACTGAGATTATGAAGATTAATGCAAAAACTGAATTTAAGGAAATGAATTTAAAGACTTGATATTCTTCGTTCTCCACCCAGTCATGGGTCTTCATCACACATTTTGCATCAATGTGAAATTAAAAGTCAGAACTTCTCATAATTTATTCTTGTTATATTGTATACACCGTATTATTGGTAATAAGCGCTTCGGGCGCTTACAAAAATAGAATTACAACATTTTTTGATCCCGAAGTTTCTTCCTAATATGCACCCATGCTGCATGGATGCATACAGTGTGGTAATTGAACTGCATTGTGTGGTCTGGTTCTATACTAGCCCCACATTAACCACCACAAAAACATCGTGAGCGTCAGATGCAAAGTAATCAAATAATGTAACAAAACTCACTTAAGTCTTCAAATTATTCATATAATCTAATCTGTCCAAAAATGTTGGGTGAGCGTTTATTAGAGCAGTGGCGCTTAGTAGAGCAGTGACGCTTATTAGAGCAGTGACGCTTATTAGAGCAGTGGCGCTTATTAGAGCAGTGGCGCTTATTAGAGCAGTGGCGCTTATTAGAGCAGTGGCGCTTATTAGAGCAGTGGCGCTTATTAGAGCCTTATTAGAGCAGTGGCGCTTATTAGAGCAGGGGCACTTATTAGAGCAGGGGTGCTTATTAGAGCAGGAGTGCCTAACGCGTCAAATACGGAGTTATATATTGTAAGTCAATATAGTAACTACTACATGTCCATAGACCTTTAAAGATGTTGAATATATGTTGAAAGATTAATAATATCATTTCTACCTTTGGCAAATAAACAACGAAAAATGCATACCTGGACAAGGAACATATGAATAATAAACAAATTGACAAAGCTGCTATAACAGCGCCTCCCATCAAAAGAGGCTTTCGGCCAATGACATCAATGACGAGAGCCGGTAAAATTGCACCTGAAAAAGATATACGCGAAAGTGCATCAGGCTGTTATGGTTGCGGCACTAATTTAATTTCCTAATCATGGAAATTAGACTATCGCCATCCCCTAACATGATGCTTTTTTAAACGTAATCTTAAACAACATTCTTTCATTACACTATTAATAAAATGAGTGTTTTGGAATTGCAATTAAGTATGTTTTTTTTCTTTCTACTTCTCCAGTCTCTCCGTATTGTTTATATTTTCATTTGCCCTCTTCTTATAAATAGCATGTACGAACTCTGTTCTGTACAAAACTATGAGGCGTTTGTCAAAATAAACAACTTTTCAAATATTTCTTGAAAATGGAAAGGCAAGCAGTATTATAAATGAAGTTTGGGAGTTTATAGCATTTCCTATATGACCATAACAATAAAGATAAGTCGCTTAACAGCTGTACACGTCATGCGGACATTATGAGTTTTGTGTTCAACAAATTGGGTTGAAAATGCAAATGATCAGCAGTGCCATATTGGAGTAGGACGAACCTTAAATATACCAGAAACCAGATATCGCAAACAATCTTCTCGTCGATAATAACACACCTTCCAATCGCTGTTCCCCATGCAACCCTTACCTCTGTTCCATATGCCATCCCATTGAATTCCAGATGTCTTTCCGTCACATGATTCATACACCATCACACCTGCAATCAAGATTACACCCCACAGCAGCATGTAATCCCTTCATGAGCCACATATAATTCAACCCTGCCCCACAGGCCATTCTATTCCATCAACATACTTGAAACCTAGACAACATCCCACATACATACGATGCCACCCTGCATATATATATATATATATATATATATATATATATATATATATATATATATATATATATATATATATATATATATATATATATATATATATATATATTATATATATATATATATATATATATATATATATATATATATATATATATATATATATGCAATTATATATATATATATATATATATATATATATATATATATAATATATATATAAATATATATATATATATATATATATATATATATATATATATATATATATATATATATATATATATATATATATATTATATATATATATATATATATATATATATATATATATATATATATATATATATATATTATATATATATATCTATATATACATTTATATATATATATATATATATATATATATATATATATATATATATATATATATATATATATATATATATATATATATATATATATATATATATATATATATATATATATATATATATATATATATATATATATATATATATATATATATATATATATATATATATATATATATATATATATATATATATATATATATATATATATATATATATTGTAAGTTTTTGCCGTTTTTAATTGCAGAACAAATACTTTAATGGCTATTAATGTCAGGAGTACTTTTGTTGTAAGTTCTTTAGAAGCAATAGTCTCTAGTATATAAATTCTTTTTCAATCTTGCAAGAAAAATAGTTGGAATTCCGTTCCAAGAACAAACATCTTTTGTTCCTTAGTAGCTGAACAATGCATGTGGTTGGGTGTACAATGGATGTGGGGGAACGGACGGAGGAACGGACGGACAAACGAACGAGCGGTAACCATACTATATCCTTTCTTCACCAACTTCGTTGGCGAGGGGATAATTCAGCGGATTGTTTTTTATATAAAAGAATTGTATCGATTTTGACAAAAAAACGAACTGTCGAATTCAAACGCTGTATGGAAACCAGCGGATAATCATGTAAGCTAGTGGTAATGTCGTTACTCACCCGGTATATCTGCAAAGGTGACAAAGATTAAAGATATATAGGCACTGGAATCGAGTCGCACACAAGAATCTTGACAAAACTCTTTCGTTGCTACATGTGTGACTGTAAATGATTTAAAGAGTTTTAAACGTTTCAAAATATTGTCGAGAGACGGATTGATATTTTTTCACCAACAAATGTTGTTATTTCTCATATATCAAAACGATCGTTATTCAATGCTTACACCTAAAAAAAGGAATGGTCAATTTTGATATGATCAACTATGCACCGATCTATATGGTAAATATTTAACAAAATATGGTCAAGTTTGACCATAATATGAACATATGTAACCATATAATGGTAAAATTTGTTGTCTAATTTTGACCCTAGTTAGATCGATGCATACTTAACTATATGTCATGATTAAATACGATTATTCATTTCTTAGTGCTAATAGCTTTAGAAATTGATGCACTCAACTCAACACGAGACTTTACGATTTCAGTAATTTTAAGATATTTGCAACACAGAACTGTGATAACTTTTACTTTTATATACTATAATATTGCATACGAAAGAGAACGCTGTTGAGTGAGATGCAGTTGAGGAGTGCAGTAGCTTAGTAGTAAAGAAATCATACACGTGTGCAAGGTGCCGGGTTCGATTCCCACCGCGAACGCTGCATTGTGTCTGTTTGTTTGTTCATTTTGCACCCTTACAGGAACTCGACAAGACTCCTTTTAGGAGTATTGACGCCAAGCTATAGCAGATGCTGGCTACATTAACTGCCAGTCTCGTGTGTCAATCGCACAACGTGTTTAGGTCTATGATTTGAGATAAGAGATGAGAAATTACAACCCAGAAAACTAAACCACAATTCCGCAGCTGAACTACAACCTCATGGTTGGGAAGACGCAGATTATTCCACTAAGCCACACTGTCCCTTACTTTTATAAAAAAAAAGTAAACATTGACCCCAAGATGACAAATAATTACCAAAAAATAATTTCGTCCTAAAAGTGAAGATCTAAATTACTTATTTTTGTATCCCTATAAACACGTCTTGATTCAAATTTCACCGTTATGATTTTGAGCTATAATTCTTAAGAATATTAATGGCGGCCATTTTCATTCTTTTTTCTTGAATTTCAGCTAGATTTTTGTGTCAAAATGGATACTATTGGCTTACATTATTAATTTTAAAGTGCTGATCTAAAAAAAAATGGATGACAATTTTTGCAACCACGTCTTCAGCCGCCATATTGAATTTCAAAATGGCGGCCATATTCATTCTTTTTGCTGGTATTCCAGCTAGATTTCTATGCCAAAATGGATTGTATTGGCTTATACCTGATTTATTTTGGTGTGCTGATTTCAAACAAGTTGTAAGCCGTTTTTCAACAACGTCTTCAGCCACCATTTTGAAATTAAACATTTCTTTTCTGATATTAAATCAAATTACGAACGACTAAAGCTATTTTTCATCAATTTTGATGGACAGGAGCCTCATTACAGAATGACCATTTGATATACTTACACTGTTAAAAGGGTTGCCTCAAATTTCAGCAATACTGTGTACTATATGAACCCACCAATTGTCTGTATGTAATTTAAAAGAATTTGAACAGTTCAAATTTGCAGAAATTGTTTAACAGTAATCTTTAGAGACAGTTGGTGGGTTCATTATATTATTCAATGTTGGTGAAATTTTAAGCAATCATTTTAACAGCATACGTCACAAACATCTAGCTGTAATGATGCATACAAAATCGTCTATATTATCTATAAATATAGCATTCAAAGTATACATTGAATTGTCTTTTAAGTTCATCAAATTCGATCAATATCAAGTATTTATGGCCTAAATGGCCAACGTTTTACCTAGTCACTGTCTTCGTCTTGACTTGTTACAGCTATTTTCTGGCAGGAACAGTTACTGACACATTTGCCACGACATCCACACTTGACAAGTTCAGCAACTGTATGAGAGGTGTACGTAGCTTAGGAGAAGTTGTCTCATCTAATGTTTGCTCCATCTATTGTCAGAAAACTGGGTATGTGCATCCGTGGTTGTTCCCTTTACCGATTAGTGATATGAGATTGGCTCTCTGAATGTGTGGCTTCAGTGCTCCAAGAGTTGGCGGCAGCTTCAAAGTTTTGGATTTGAACAGTTCCCATCTCAGTTCCTTAACTGTGCTGCATTTGCTGTTCTTGGCATACACTGTAGACACGAAGCTTTTAAACACATTTGACATGTTGTCTAAGTCAAAACCATCCTCACCAAACTGCCGGAAACCATCAACTACATCGCAACTGGGTTCAATGCTTAGATAATGCTTTATCCACCTACTCATTGATATACCGGCGAATTTTCCTCCACAATCAACACCAGCAAAGTATTGGGGCCTAGTATAGTTCTTTACTTTTCTCACTTCCAACTGCTAAACATCTTGCATGTATGTCAATTGTCCTCTTCGCTTTCCCTTTTCCTGTGTTGAAATAAAACTCGCCTAGAATGCTATTAGTTGAAACCAAATCCATTAAGAAAAGGAAGACCTCTGTATCTGGTGAATAAACATCTATATCTCGGATGTCCCTGTCTGTCTTGGATGCGTAAAGAACATGAATCGGGATAAATGTGTCTGCTTCTTCGTGTGAGTGCTCACCAATATTGGAATCAAAGACACCTGGTTTATTGGAATACGTTGAGATTCCATAGACAATAAGCAAGCTCTTGCTGTTGTCTGCATATTTGTGAAGTAGAGCTTTCCTCAATTACTTTGTTAGATTAGAGTTTGTTAAGTTCTTGATGTTATACTTGACTGGGTCAACACCAACAAAAGTTTTGCTATGTGTCTGAGCTTTCAGAGAGTTGTCAATATATATGTCAAAGATAACTCTTCCTTCATACCCAGACATGATTTTACGAATGCTTTGAAGAAAGGCTTGCGTAAAATCAGAGCAATAACATCGATGGTACCTTCTTTATTGCTTGGAAAACTGCCATTGCTTCAATAATGTACACCTTGTTTTAGCCCTCCACTCTGTTTGATGCATTTGATGTAACTATATAGATCCCCCCCTCCCCTTCCCCCACCCAGATCCACATGGCGCTTCCATTTTGTACTATTCGATAGCATGGGCAAAGCATTCTTGTCAGTTGGGATGAGACGAAGACCATCTGAGGAGAACAGTGACCTGAGGATAAACAGAAAATTCATATATTCCAATTGTCTCACATAGAGACTGTATCATACTAGGGCGTGATTGCTGAACTACAAGAAATCTTGACAGTAGTTGTCGATCTTCTGTTAGCTTTACCAGTTTATTACCAACTGTGCATGTTCTTCTGACACGTACTGAATGTCTTCAGCTTCATTTTTTCATTGCAACCAAACTTAACTTCTCAATTGTAGATGCAACTAATCTCTCTGACACTAGCTCTTCAAATGTATTTGTACCCTTGCCGCCTCTGAGGAGAATATCCTTAATAGTTTCTAGAACCTCTATATTACATGCCATGTTCATAAGCTTTGTGGCCTTACACAAGAAGGGGTTTCACCCACAGTGTCGATAATTCCCTACTTGATTATGGATGAATTGTAAAACATGCGAACTGCTATTGAGCCACTAAGTTGATAATGCTTCTTGGTTGTTCTCTTTCGGTGCAATTATCATCTTGGAATTCTTGAATGAGACAAAATAGCTCAGGGGCAATCAAGAATAATATATCAAGTTCATCCCCATTTTGTGTAATTCCAGTATATTCTGCTGCCATTCTCTGCTAAGATATTCCAATGCTTGATCCACGAACAGATTTGTAAATAAAATGCCTGAGTTAGTCACCATGAAATCGCCACATCTCAGAGCTTTCCAGCTTTCTTGATTAGTGTTCTTGAGCAACTGCATTTGTGCAAGGTATACTGGCACAAGTCGAGCATATTTGTAGAGATTATGAGAAAAGTATCATCTGACTTGCTCCTCAAGGGTACCAAGAAGAAGTTCCCACTTTCACTGTCTGCTCACCCGAATCTAGTGAACTAAATTCTCCACCTGCTTTTTGTACCTCCTGAGATATTGTGCCAATTTCAAGTTCTTGGTCAAGTGTAGCATGGAAATGGTCCCTGAAGATTGCATGTATTTTTTTAAATATCTATCTAATAACATCTTGTTTCGTATAAAGCTTACTGCGGAGTCTCTGGAATTTCAGGATCATGGTTGCCAAGTCTTCTTGCTTAGATGCTTCAAAGATGAGGTCATATAGCAGGCTAAGATATTGGTGATATGGAACTCTACACCACGCTTAAACCACTTTTCAGTGAAGATTTGGCGGATTGTCGATGGAGAATAAAGACCAGTTTTTTTCAGTGTTGGGGAAGGTGGGAAAACATGAAAATGTATATTAAAACAATTTTATTGAAAGTTTATTTTAAAAAAAAAATGCGAATTTAGTAATAAGAACAACGAAATTATAGCGCAAATTTCGGTGACTGTACGAGATATCAAAGAACAGTGTGATTCCAAATATTGTAACCACGATTTCTAGTTGATGACGATTATGCACGCCATTTGCATACGTTTGTATATCACGTATTTGAATTATAACGTTTATGAATGTTATTTAAGGTGTATGGACAGCTTTTTCTTTTACTTCTTATTCGCATGATTACATCTTATTTTATCAAATCGAGATCATGAACCACACCAGTAGTCAGAAATTTCCATGAAGGGATGTGTTTCCTGCAGTTGAGCACCGGTCTCAGTGATATGTAACACATTTTGGTACCTAGGCGTCGGTGAGAGGGTTGGGGGTGGGGGAGGGCAGAGGTAAACTCACATATGACATATGAATAGAAAGACTGTTCGAAAAAAGTTTGTATGCGATTGTACTGCATTTATTTACACAATTTTGTCTTATTTTCATATATCTTTGTGTAAAGCTAAGATCCTAACACTTTTTTGTCAGTCGCACCTATAGTACTATCATTTGTTCAAGCATTTATGGTAGGTGATTAAAAGGAAAAAGCCATTTGAACATTGACATCTACATTTGAAGAAGTTGAGTAATGATTTGACCAGAATCGTTGCTGTTTCCACAGTAGAATAAAACAAATGAGCTAATACTGCATCAGCACGTCCGTAGCCCTTTTAACCAACATACATCATATAGTGTTGGTTAAGAGATTAGTTCAGTGTTCAAGGAGGTTTACATTCAAAGAAACAAAACGGTTAAAGACATTTTCAAAAATCTTGTTCCGTTGAGAAAATTGAAGCTTAAAGTTGTGTTAATTGTGTAGAGACGACTGAAATCAGACTACTGATGACGTCATATCCTCATATTCTCGTATGTATAATATAAGAAAATTCAAGATGTTGTGGCTTAAAACCATTGGATAAGCTTGAAAAGCAGTAAAACGAAATCTAGTAAGAGTAGTTATAATTTTCCACCTGGAAAATGTTTGAGGACAAAATATTCCAGACTACAAACACTAAATCAATTTCCGCCGCTCATGTACAAATGTAAAGACTCGAGAAACAAGTCAACCTTTTTCAATTGAGACATGACATGAAATGAAGAAAAAGGTGATAACATGAGCAAATGATCTAACCTGTACATGCGTCTCCATGTGCAAATACGCCGGAGGTCAGAAACACATTTCCGAGGGAAACAATAGTACAAAAGAACCTAAAATTAATTATAAATGGAAAAACAATTATACATGAAATGAAATAAATTATTTAACGCATGGCAAAGACAATAACTTCTGTTTAGAATTTGTTGCACCATTTCAAAGAATTATGATTGACATTTAAAAAACGAAAATACCAAGTTCATCCTGCGATACATCAAATTTGCACAAAATATGAAATGCCTGAGATTTAAGAAACGCTGTAAAATGGGGGAAAGGTTAACCGATTTCGATGAAAGTTGCTCCTGCTATGATGATTTGCAATAGATTTTCAAATTAATATATCTAATTTTGTCTCCACACGTTCATATTAAGCATTATATGATCTTTCTTTGTGAATATTTGGGGGACGCAATGTTTGTGCCTCTGTTATGCATGTGAGCCCTGTCAACAATGAAAATGCATAAGTGTCCTGTTAACCGTAAGCAAAATTCTTCTTCGATATTTCGAAGGGTAATCTCCAAAACTATTTAAGTGTTTAAAACTCACCACATTGAAAATACTGTTAAGGAAAGCTTGGTAGTTTTCCAATCCCGGAAGAGGTCATGAAATGAGCCGCGTTTCTGACAAAATAATTTAATTTATTAATTGATTAAACTATTTTATTTATTTAAAGAAATTTAGTTAATAATGTAGGTTTTTTTTTTTTTTTACATTTGTGTTCAATTCAATACTTCTATATGCAGGAACAACCATATGTGGCCCTATCAAAGTAGTTAAAGAAAGAAATCTTCAACAGAGTTCCGTACTTCACATGGAATTGCATTGTTTTTAATTCATCAGTCACAATAGTTTGAGAATTTCCCGAAAATTTGAACATGACTGACATTAGCCCAAACTCACCTTGCATCTTGCTCATACAGTCATAAGTCTGCCCGAAAGATATTATTTAGGGTGGGAGTGGTATAGGTTTGTATGCGTGGAAGGGAGAGGGATGGGGGAAGGGCGGAATTCATCCCTATGTAAACCCTATGCTCATTACCTGCGCAACGTTTATTTTGACGGTTCCCTCCGGTAAGTTGTTATCACCATATGATGCAATGTATTCCAGAACTTGCATAGCTTTTCGCTTTTGTCCACTCACAACAAAAAATCGAGGAGTTTCTGGAAGCAGCTGTGATAGATTTTACGCACAAATTTAGTTTAAAAAAACAATATGTGTGTAGACGTAATGAAGGAAATAAATGATGTTTTTTATATAGATATATTAGTCATCAGTCCTATCAAGGGTTCAGTATAAAAGAAACCATTGATCTGGGTTTTTCAAAGCTTTGGAAGACATCATTAAGTATTATTTTCCAATGTGCAATGCAAGCCAAATACAATTATGGTGTATGATTTTAAATCATAAAATATGACATTTGTCCTAATTGAGTTCTCAAAAATATCCAAAACCTTTTTGAAATATACCTATTTGAATTTCATATATCGAAGGAAATTGATATTATGCAGGAAATGTTTGGCAGAAAATGGGTTTCTTGATATATAAATATTATTAAATGGGAATGTAAGGTTCGGACTCTTCCATTTTATAGATATAAATATATATATATATATATATATATATATATATATATATATATATATATATATATATATATATATATATATATATATATATATATATATATATATATATATATATATATATATATATATATATATATATATATATATATATATATATATATATATATATATATATATATATATATATATATATATATATATATATATATATATATATATATATATATATATATATATATATATATATATATATATATATATATATATATATATATATATATATATATATATATATATATATATATATATATATATATATATATATATATATATATATATATATATATATATATATATATATATATATATATATATATATATATATATATATATATATATATATATATATATATATATATATATATATATATATATATATATATATATATATATATATATATATATATATATATATATATATATATATATATATATATATATATATATATATATATATATATATATATATATATATAGATATATATATATATATATATATATATATATATATATATATATATATATATATATATATATATATATATATATATATATATATATATATATATATATATATATATATATATATATATATATATATATATATATATATATATATATATATATATATATATATATATATATATATATATATATATATATATATATATATATATATATATATATATATATATATATATATATATATATATATATATGTATATATATATATAGATATATATATATATATATATATATATATATATATATATATATATATATATATATATATATATATATATATATATATATATATATATATATATATATATATATATATATATATATATATATATGTGTAGCATGTAGGACATACCGAGTGAGATGTTTACCTCACTAGTAATCATTAGGATTAGGCCTACATAGCACAAGGATACAGGGTGAATTACGTGTAGATAAATTCTTGAGGGTTTCTTTTGACAAACTGTAACGTTAAGATTTCAATCGTGCTACTTATATCGTTGTAACCAAGTCTGTATGTGTGACCCGTCACAAAATAAACACATATTTTCCCCTTCGTAAATGTTGCCTGGTCTAACTTTGTTTTATGGACATGTTGTAAATTCTACATAATTAACGATTTTTGAAATCTGAGCAGATTAGTATTTCAATTTTGAAAATAGCACTTTAAGCTTTTGAATTATACTGTATAATGGCTGGTAAAATTCTTAAGTTTTTGAATTATACTGTAATATGGCTAGTAAAATTCTTAAGTTTTTTAATTATACTGTAATATGTCTGGTAAAATTCAACATGGCTGATAAAATTCTTAAGTTTTTAAATTATACTGTAATATGGCTGGTAAAATTGTTAAGTTTTTGAATTATACTGTAATATGGCTGGTAAAATTCTTAAGTTTTTAAAATATACTGTAATATGGCTGGTAAAATTCTTAAGTTTTTAAATTATACTGTAATATGGCTGGTAAAATTGTTAAGTTTTTTGAATTAATACTGTAATATGGCTGGTAAAATTGTTAAGTTTTTGAATTATACTGTAATATGGCTGGTAAAAAGTAAAATTTTGAATTAACTGTAATATGGCTGATAAAATTCTTAAGTTTTTAAATTATACTGTAATATGGCTGGTAAAATTGTTAAGTTTTTGAATTATACTGTAATATGGCTGGTAAAATTGTTAAGTTTTTGAATTATACTGTAATATGGCTGGTAAAATTGTTAAGTTTTTGAATTATACTGTAATATGGCTGGTAAAAAATTTCTGATCAATTTTTACTTGATGGTAAATTTGCGTACAGAACAAATTATGCATGTTATTCTTTAGACTTATTTTCTAAATCGCAGTCGCTAAGAATAACGGGAAAGTCTTTTTCTCTAATTTTTTGTATCAGTTTATACAGATGATAAAGACTGACAGAAAACCAGAATTTGCTGCACCCTTTAATTAGTTGTGATAGACCTTTTAGATTCAAGTATTTACAAAAGAAAATAACAAAGTATCCTTATAAGACATCATATAAATGTGCATAACATTTGCATATTGATGGCTAATATTTCAAAACTCTGCAAAATGGTCAATTTTAAACCGATTTTGATTTTCAAAATGTTTGACTAATTTCATGCTTTTTCGTCGTACCCCACTTTCGTTGGACACATCACGCCCATGCCCCTACACATCTATATACCTTTAAAAACACAATAAATATTACCTGAAAGACCACAAGAAATATTGCGGCTGGTATTACCATGAGTAAAAAATAAAGTCGAAAGCCAAATTCGATCGGAAAAACAATCATAGCAGCGACCACAGCGTATGCACCACCAAATGCGAACGGTACCTATGGGTGTTAAAATATGAAAATGACGTTTACTAGACTTTATGTTTTTCAGTTTTTGATTGCAGTTGGAAATAATTTATAACCAAACATTATAGAGTATCTTTCAAAATGAGTTTGATGCTGTCTGTTTTTGATTTTGTTGGCAAGTAACTAGTTACCAGGAGGTCGTATCTACCAAAGGTAGCTGTGCGGACATCAGTTTCTAGTAGAGGCGATCATCTGCATTTCTTACACACTCCTTAAGGATGAGACCCGTCCAATTTTTGATATCAGTCAGCCAGGTCCTCCGTGGTCTGCCTCGAACCCATCTGCCATTCACCTTCCCCGTAATGATTGAGTAGCTTCTGTAGTTTGTCTCCACTTACAGCATGTCCAAAATACTTGAGTTTCCTTTGGGCTATCAGGTTATTGAGGTTTAAGCATTTTCCCTTTATTTTGATTAAGACATCTTTGTTACTCATATGTGTTGTTTACAGGACTTTAATTATTTTCCTATGAAGCCACATTTCAAAAGCATCAATATTCTTCATGATATGTTGGTTTATAGTCCTTTTTTACTAGAATATAGGAATGTTGACATAACATAGCATCTAGTGAGCCACTTTCTAGTTGCTATTTTTACTGATTTAGAAGTTAAAACGTCTTTCATGTTGATGAATCTTTGTCTGGCTATTTCGATTATGTTTGTTATCTCGGTGTCTGTTGTTCCATCCTCTGTAATTGATTGACCTAAGTACTTGAACATCTTAACCTGTTCTTAGCACATTCCTGTACCACAATGTTAACCTTCGATTTCACCACTGCTCTACTGACCACCATTGTTTTTGTCTTTTCACATTCATCTTCAAGCCCTCTCTTCTTACTTTCTTCATCTACTATGTCGACAATCTTTTGTAGCGATACTTCTGACTTGGCAATAAGGGCGGTGTCGTCCGCATAGCGCAAGTTTGTTATGTTGTCCAATAAATGCTAATCCCTGTTTCTTCATTTGCTTTCCTAAAAATCTCTTCTGTGTACAAATTGAACAGTTTTGGTGAAAGGATGCATCCTTGACGTACACCCCTTTTAATGTCAAAACTATTGATTCTTGATGACCTAATTCTTTTGTTGGTAGCAAGATTATATTCCTGTCAGCAACACATCTGCACGTTATCACAACTTAAAGAATTTGGTGATAACCTTTCTTTCACTTGTCACTATTACTGAGTTCTTTCCCGTGCACTTTTCACTACTACTGAGTTTTTGGCAAACGCATATAATACACCAGACACAACATCATAGGCGGCGGAACCGCCCCGGTCAACCCTACCATGGTCGGGGCAAAAATTTGTCCGACAATGGTCCGACCAAGGTTATGCAATAATTATTCATGTGATTTATATTCAGTATTTCACATAATGTTCTAATGTGTAACTTACGAACACTCTTTGTTTTTGGAAAAATTCGCGATTAATATTCACGAAAAAAATATTTTCAAAATAGCGTCGGTACGCGGTGCAAAGTTCGCTATAGCACGATTATTACAGTAAAGTCCTAAAGACGGGAGCGTTATATGTTTAGTTACTTTAAACAGTTAAAAGATTAGTTCATGGGTCAAGCAACTTTATTTGATATAAAAGAAAACTTCAAAAGAAACAAAATGGTGAAGAAAGCATTCACAAATCTTATTCCGTTAAGGAGATATTTAAGTGTGAAGTTTGGTATCCTTTCTGTAGAAACGACTGAAATCATAGTTGTAATATCACTGTCTCAGATTCCTCAAATTCTTTATGTATTCTATCCTATCTTGTCCTTCGATTTTGTCAGTTTGTGGCTTAAAACCGGATATGTCAGGAAAGTATATTAGTAAGTATAATTATAATTTACCACCTAAAGAAAGTTATAACTGAAATAGGAAAAAAAGTATATTTTCTTTAAAATACATTAACAATTGTTAAGAACATGATGCGGGCGCCAACCTTCCATGGTAGACTTTACACGTACACCAGTCGTTTTTATATAGATAAGACCGAGTTTTAAACTTAGACATCTCCTTAACGGAATAAGATTTCTGAATGATTTCTTCACCGTATTGCTTCTTTTAAAGTCCCTTTCATATAAGATGAACTTGTTTGACCCCTGAACTAATCCTTTAAGGTGCATGTTTGTGAATGAAACAATATACTTTGAAATATGGAAATGATACTGTATAATTTGCCTGTTAGAAGCATTTTATCTTGTAATTTTACCGAGAATAGGCTAAATGACTGTGATACTTAACAAGAATTTCAAAATAACAAGCTGTGCCTAGAGTTCAGAAGAATTGATCCCCATGGCAATACTGTTGCTAACCCAGTCAGAAATGCAAACATAAAGTCCTTACAAAATGCAGAGTTTCCGGGGCCTCGCCTCCATAAGGGCCCTTAAGCGGGCCCCTGAACCCCACACCGTTTGGATTCACGCTGAATGTGTTCGGCCCAATAATTTCAACCTTTTTCGTCGCCTCTGGGAAATTGAAATGCACGAGTTAATTTGCAATGTCAGGTTGTAATTTCAATAAATACAATGTAAAGCAAGTTATTTAGTTGATAGCAGGTAGCACCATGGATATACTTACATTAATTAGTGTTCCAAATTTCCCTCGTGCAGTAGCTGGAAGGAGTTCCAAAGAGTAAGTGAAACTACAATGATAAAAAATCAAAGGTCTATGAAATGGCATACCGTGACGCAGCATTAGCTACATTCATTTTAGGGTGTTTTGGAAGAGAAGGGGGTATTCAGGAGGGCTTGTTACAGATGTCTGAAATCTAGGAGGGCTACAGGGCCATCAAAAATATAAAGAACATCTTAGGATATGGAGACCTGCTTAATTTCATTTTGTAAATCAGTTTGAGAGCAGCAACTCGGTTTTTAATCAAGGGCATAGCTAAAGTAGACATGATCCCCAGTAAGAGCCTCGGCGCCATTTGTATAAGATCTGTCTGAGTGTCATATTGATAAACATCTTCATTGGTTGGTTCATTTTCAGCTGCTTGCAAGCTTCTAAATGCGAACCATGACAGTTTCACTGTCCTAGTTTTTGCTAGCTGTTAATATTCTGAAGCAATGGACCCTTAAAAACAGTTAAAAGTCCTAAAATGTAACTTTGTTATGTGGATAGCATGATAGTGTATTAAGAAGTTCATTTCAATAAAAATCATACAAAATTTACGGTTGTGGAGTCAAGAAATATATATTTATTTGAAAATGAATAAAATGCATTTTTAGAAACGTAATAAATCAATTACATACCATATTATCATTTGGTATGAAAAGAATAAACATAGTAATTCATATCAGTTACAAATGTTACAGGTGCGAAGTTACGGCTTAATCTTTGATTGGTAGGTGCAGATGCTATTATAATACACATGGGTTCTTATGTAAAATTAACCAATTGCTAAGCTGAGTTACCTCATGTAAATGTTATAAAAATGTTGACTTCAAATACCATGCCTTCATATGCTAGTTTTTATGCAAATTTGTAGTATATATGCAGTAATGCAAACATATTGTGGAAAAGATGGGTAAAACAACGGACTCCAGTTGCGCCTCTGCACATTCTAAAGAAGAACTACAAATTTGACCATAGTTAGATCGGTGCATAGTTGACCATGTCATGGTCAAATTTGATCATTCATTTTTTAACGTGGTTATAAAAGCACACTTTTGTTCTATCATGAAAACCTTTTCTAACCTAATTACTGTAACCTGGGACGCTATACTTCCTCGCAAGTTGAAATGATTAGGGCTGCAAGAAGGGCGAAGCTCATGAATAGGACATGAAGTCCCTAGGATCATGGAATGGTAAGAAACAATCGGGTTCACATGTAAGTGGGAATGGCTGGAGCGAAACTGAAAAGAAAGGCACTTTTTGACAAAAATCGCTTACAACATAAGATGGGTTTTGAGTATAACAAACAAGAATGTCTAAAGCCATGGGTGTAATTAACATAGCTTTGCGAATAGACGATGATCCACGGGAAGCGCTTTCTTACATTCGCCACATATTGATTCTTGCTTTTGGAATTTGACTTCAGGCTGCAGGCCTCGCTACTGTTTATGTTGATATACTCACATGTTATGGAGACCAGCCAATCCAACTCCAGTCAAAAACGACATATCAACAGCCATGTATACGTAGGAGCAGCCGCACATGAAATGCCAAAGAATACAACCCACGAGGAACAGACGGTTAACGCCTATATGGATGAAAGGATTTATACACAACATCACAAATTGTAAACACAACCAACGAACCGAGAAGTCAGTCACAGGCTCCACGCGGAGAAAAAAGCATGCCCTAGGCATGTGGTAGGCCACATGAAAAAATATTGGAGACAGTGCGCTCTAGCAAAGATAATTCACTGTTAAAGGTGAACGACAGGCAGCAGCAACGTTTGCTTAAATGGCTTAAAATACACTAAAACCATTCAAACAGCAAAACGCCCTATTAAAATAGGTTACCTAATGACCGCGAATTTTAAGGCTGAGATTCCTAATTAGCATAAATTGCGCAATATTTTGTGACCACAGAACGGTACAACTAGCAAATTGCTTATGTTAACATATTGTTGTTCGATCCTTTTTCCAAACATCTTTAATGATAGAAGTTGGCTACAGTGAACAGGAAATTGGATATTATTATAGTTTTGACCCAGATTTAGCAGTGTAACGCAATTTGAGAACTCTACTTACCTATCATATACATTTAAGTCAAGCAAGTATTTCCTCTTTACCATCAAGTATGTATATTACAGATGTACACCTGCTATGTTAATCTTATATTGTGCGTTTTCCTATTATCTCCCAAGCCCTGGATGATATATTTTTGTATCACCTGCATGGCACTGTTTTAACTCAATCAGACTTGAGTAGAAACATAATCATGCATTTCTAAAAAATATAAGAAACATAATTTCAAGGCAACTTATAATGCACAACCAATAGCAGAGCGAGTCTGGATGTTGACTGACCTCCAAAAATTGGACAAAATGCCAGCGATAAAAAGTAGTTTGGCGCTCATTGTTTGCTTATTTTCTTGCCCAGTCTCTTCATCTCTCTTAAGTTTGCGATGTATCCATGGGGCATATAGCCCTCGTAACGGTTGTAATCCGTCCGCTTACGCTATTATAGGCCTATGTATTAGACCTTAATTGTTTGTAGCCCCAAATTAACTTTCATGCTTCCAGAGCCTTAGGAGCCGTTTAGGAGTCCCCAATAATTTGCAAATCAGTATGATAAAAGCTGTCTTCTTTGCACCATATATGTACTTTTTGCAACATGCATACAAATTAAATTCACTAAATTGGTCCCTTTATAAAGAGCTTATTATTTATAGATGAATGTCATTTGTTGCCTAAATAAAAAAACTTATAACACGCTGGAAATTCCTATAACTTTCAGTGGCTTCGCCTTGTACCCGAACTTTAGTTCTTCTTTGAATCTATAGGCAATTTACAAGTATGGACAATACGTAATGTATGAAGCATTTGCCAGCTTGTCAATATGAAAATAGGCTGATAGGCCAAGACTCTGCCATCTGCTGCTTGAGTTTCTCTTGCGAAACGTTTTAAGAAAAACGAAAACGCTGGAAAGATTTTTATACCTTTCGGCGGTGAAGAATATCCGAGGGATACTAAAATTATTCCTTTCAATAAATTTTCCAATCAGTTTTAAAAGGCTGTGCATGTATCAGTGGGGAGGGTGGAGGGTCATTATTGAAGTAAGCCACTAAGGTGATTGAATGATTTCATGAATTCACACTCCATAACATGTGTGGATCAATCACATTCGATGTCATCTTCGCCTCCAATACCTCGAGGGCCCTACGGCCCTGACTTCAGATTGATGTTGAGACCGACCCCAAATTGTATGCCTCTGGCCCTAACAAGGCTTAATTCGATCCTGCGCACAACTCGAATATTTAAGGGATGTATTGCTGTATAGTGTCAATTCTAGTCTTTGTGCAGTCGTATCTACGTGTGATAGAAATTTAGGTAAGATATTTTATTGTTTTTTTAATTTTTTATGTTGACCTTTTTCATGTAGGGTTAACAATGTCAGCTTTTCAATAATCTTATACTTATTAGGCCTATTACGTTTTGATAAAATAAGTTTCAGCTCACCGTATGGCGCCCATACTGGTCACTAATTTTCCCCCAAAAAGAAGAGAATGTGAAAAGACCAATGAATCCTGCTGACGTAAGTAAAGCCTGTTGAGTAACACTTAAATTCCAAGCGCATGCCAATTCTGGAACAATGACGCTAATGAGTAATATTTCGGTTGCTTCGGCGGCCTAAATTGAAAACAAAACAAACAAAAGGGAGAAAATGGTTGAACCTTTATACATATCCTCTTTTCTCTTTAGGAATGGGTTGGAATATATACCCGATATGTTTTCCACTAATGAAGTTTAACATATATCTGTTTTACCATCCACTCTCTCCATGAATGCACCAACACACACCGAGAGCAGCTTTAGATCGTCAGAGAATTATGAGGCCGGGGAAAACCATGAATGCAGCGATGCCCGCATCGAAGGAGCTGGTGTAGATAAATTTCTGCTCAAGTCGCGACCTGAAAGACACTCAGATCTTGCCACATTGAAAGCTAGAGACAATCACCAATATTTCAAATGTTGACGTAGATTAAATGTTGAAGGGGTTTCGGGGTGACTCCTTCCTTTTCTGAAATTTAGGGGACTCAGAGAAAAAATCAATTCAAAGTGATTTCAAAATTTGCGTTGCAAAGAATAGGAATGAAAAAGTCATACTTATATGCATTCTTACGTAGCATACATTTTCAGAACCACCATCCAAATATGTATTTTGACACTTATTTTGTATTTAAAAAATATTTCTAACAAACGTTGGCAGCATTAACCATGGAAACCCTTTCTATAATCCCCAACAAAATGAATGATACAAAACACGAGTGATTCACGTCTTATTCAATTCACGTCTCATTCACATAAATGTACAAGCGTATGCCACGCCCTCCCCCCCCCCCACACACACAACAGACACACCCATCCCCGCGTGGAAGTTGGTTGCAAAAAAATTCTTTGTTGGGGATTGTAGATTTCACTGTTTCTTCATCACTGTTTCATTTAGAAAGTCTGGAAGTCCGGGAGCATGCCTATTAATAGGAACATTTATAACACGAGAATATTGTAGTCATGCAGCCATATTGTTCAGTCTGAAGCATGCCTATTAATAGGAACATTTATAAACGAGCAATATTGAGGAAGGCAGCGGTTTTGTGCCATTTATCTTTGTTGGGGATTGTAGATTTATCACTGTTTCATTAGACAGTCTGGAAGCATGCCTATTAATAGGAACATTTATAACACGAGAATATTGAAGTCATGCAGCCATATTGTTCAGATGTTGCAATAAAATGTCATAGTTTATAATTTATGTACTTGAAATATATAAAAATCATTGTGCTAAAAAATATTTGAATTTTAAAATGGCCGTTTCGCGCCTAAAACCCTAGCTCTATACTGTCTATTTTTTTTATATTTCGAAAACGGCGGGTTAACATATCAAATGGGAGTGGAAAAGTTGTAGCCATGACAGTAATTAAGTTTTTTTATGAGTTTTAAGTTTCCCCTAACAAAGATATTCAAAGATATTTTTCCCAGACGTATTTCAAACTTGAAATATATAACATTGCATAAGGCTTTAACGTTAGGATAGCAAAGGATCATGGAAATATCAAAAATGGCGGCTTCAATATAGCAAAATGTTCCCATTTATAGGAACATTTATGTTCGCAATAATAGGCATGCTACCGGACTGTTAGAGTACCCACCTCAGTGGCGTGTCTAAGGGAGACTGTTTGAGTGCTTATTCACCATGAAAAATAGCCATAGGTATCTTAATGTTGTCAATGCCATAAATATAATTAAATGAATATTAAACGAATCAAAGACAACAGCGATGTTTGCAAATTTTTCATATCGACTAAATTATCGTTAATATTTGTCTGATACTAAATCCAATTCGTATACCAAAAATCAACTTTGATTTACTTACCCAAATTAACGATGAAGACAAAAACAGTAATCTGTGAAAATTGTTGATACCAATTGTGGCGAGAGCTTCTTCAACCGAGAATTCTACGGACAGATATACAGGGAGATAAACAAATACTTTGGTGAAATTATGTACAACGTTATTTGATGAAAAATATGGATAGAAATCGATTGACATTTCCATTAAAACTATATTTTGCCTCCCACTATCTTCTAGGCCTGTGTTCAGCTCACAAACACAGAAGAAAAATTATAGAAAATACAGTTTTTCAGCGATAACTTTTGCAAGCCATCACAGGGCAGAGGAATTGCTCCACCCTAACCCTCCAGAAAATATCATTCCTGTCAAATTTTATTCAGTAAGCGTCGTAACTCATTTTCAATATTATTTCAGTGTTGTGTCGCCTCACACAATATTGTGTCGCCCCACAATATTGTTCCCCAAAATAAAAATAAAATATATATCTTATAAACTCCCATGCATACTGAAAAATAGAAAAGAAAATATGTGTTGTCTTTATATAATTCAGTTTAATAACTCACCACTGCCACCTGGTACAAATGGAATCTGTAATTCTGTTCCCGTCATACTACCATTATTTCGTATTTTGTCCTTCATTGCTTAATAAACCTTTCAGGCTTCTTAAATCCGGCTGGAAGATACGGCAGCGTTTCTATAGTATAAACACATTCAGTAGAATTTACTTAAAAACCCGCTGGGCCTAGTTTATGTACATAATTCTTCGTATCTGTCTGATTAGGCACGTGATCTGATCATGTTGTACAGCAGCGCGTAGAATCATGGAAAAATGGGAAGAATGCGCATGCCGCAAAGCAAGCTTATCATTAATATTTTTGTTCCTTAAAAACAATTTAAAAACAAAAACAGTGAACATTTAAGAAACCTAACCCTAAACCAAATCCTAATCTAAATTTAGAATAACTTTTTTCTCCAATAAATCTTACTTTTTGTTGTTTTTGAATGAAACACAGTGAATATGACATGAACATTAATCAAGGCAAACTTATTTGCGGCATCCGCATTTTACCACAACCGACCGACTTGCTGTTGTACATTCTTCTGCTTGCACTATAGGGTTTTCTGAGCTATAGCTCCATGGTCTAAGCAGCTAAGGTAGAACCAATACAATGCTTTAGAATTTGGCCGATTGAAAAGCAAAAGGTGAAAACAGGTAGCTAAAAACAGGTAACACTTGGTCAAAAGTAGATGGTCCTGGACCTTCAAACTCACATTTTTATAAGAAATCTTGTCTTGTGTGGAAAATTTTCACTTCATTGAACACTCGATTTATATGCTTAATTTATCGACTGATTTATCGGCATGTAAGCCCATTCAACTTGTCAAGACGGCATGTAGCCCATTCAACGTGTCAAGACTCTCTCTCTCTGTCAGTCTGTGGCGATAACAACTTATCAACGAGCAGCGTGCACTTCACGATAGCCTAGTTTACGTCTCAGAAAGCTAAAACCCTAATGCAAACTGTTTGAACTGTAATGAAATTAAGCGACAGACACTTACTATTTCATTTTAAAATCTGAAATTAATTTGTGTACGGCGATGTGTCACTTAGCGTCTATAGTCACGTAATAGCAATGTACTGTAGGAATGTTAACTTTTCTTATCACTTTATCTGTCATTAACATTTGCGGGTTTTGTTTAACAAACAATGTGAATTTTGATTCACAATAGGATTACGAGCATGCATGTATACATACAACAAAATAACGCTTTCAACGTATAATATTCATTGCACCACTTCAACGAAGGCATGGTCGATCATTCTTTCCGGGATTTTTAAAAGAATTTCTTAGTGGGGAAAAGGGGGGGGGAATTCACAAAAGGGACCTTTTCGATCAATTTTGGAATCGGTATGTCCCCCCATCTTCCCCATCCTCCCCCCCATCCTCCCTCCCCCATCCCCGTAAATTTTGCTTACTTTTTGAAAGTTTGCTTCCGTTTTGGAAATTTTCGTCACTTTTCTGGATATTTCCTTCATTTCCGGACAATTTTCTTCAATTTTCATGAACTTTCTTTGTTATTTTGGGGTATTTATATACTTTATACAGCTGTTTTATTAGTCTAAGATTTGTTCGTTACGAAAATCAGCAAGCCTATTAATAGGAACATTTAGAACACACGAGAATATCGAAGTCATGCAGCCATATTGTTTAGATGGTGTGATAAATTGTCATAGTTTTTAATTTATGTACTTAAAATATTTAAAAAAAAACATTGTGTTGTGAAAAACATTTGAATTTTCAAAACGCTGCTTCGCTCCTAAAAGCCTAGCTTTATTGTCTATTATTTATATTTCGAAAACGGAGTGGTGAACATATCAAATGGGATTGGGAAAGTTGTCGCCATGACAGTAATGACGGTATTTTCATATGAGTTTTAAATTTTCCCTAGCAAAGATATTTTTGCCAGACGTATTTCAGATTTGAATCTTGTAACATTGTTTTGTTTAACATTTTAGCTACAAAATCCTGTTGTCTGGTCAACCATCCATTATTGGTCGAAAATGTAATACAATGATTTTGATTACTAGCTACATGTTGTGATTGTATACAGAGGTGTTTTAATCCCTGTGTCAATTTTGGATATTTTCATCTGAATTTTGTTCCAGCTGAGTATTACCATATTGTTGTTTCTTACAATTTATCTACATATTTTTGATTTTGTTGTTTTGTTGTTGTTGCTGCTTTGTGTGGTGTACTAACTCTATCCTATTATACACTTTCTTGCTGCTGTTGTAAGCTAGGCCAGGCCTTACAGTTGTTGTAAGCTAGGCATTGGTATTGTTGTGTTAGGTTTTTTTTTTTTTTTAAGTGTATAGGCTTATGGGTTCAATGTAGGCTAGTATATTGTGTGTTGAAGCTAAGGTATTTCTTTAGGTATTTTGGGCCTATTGTTTCTCTTTTAGGTTGTTGCTTTCGGTGTTCTGCTTCTGTTAATTATATAGTATGATCATGGAGAGTTTGATTTGCTGTGATAGCTGTAATATGAGGATTGATTTCCAGGAGTCCGGTGTGACATGTACTTCTGTGGAAGCTTCTGTCGATAGTTTTGTATTTCTCTGTTCAAAGTGTACAACGACAAGGTTGAAGGCTTTGGAGTTGAGACTTTCTGGTTGTAGTTGTATCGTTCGAAAGGTTAATGCTAGTGTGCAGGCTGAGTTTTGTGGCTTAGATGTGGGTAGTCAGACATGTGATGTTGATAGTTCTTTGGGTGAGGAATTTGATAAGAGTTCTTTTCAGATAGATAGTCTTGGATCAGATTCTGTTCACAGGCCTTATGTAGGGCTGTCTGTGGTTGATGATTGTACAGGTACCATTAGTCATGAGGTTGTTGATTGATTTGGTACGTTGCCTGTGGATTCTGTTAGGGATAAGGTGGTATGGATAGGGGATTCACTTGTTAGGTATGTTGACACAGAGTTTTGTGGAGTAGATCGTAGTAGAAGGAGTAGGGTGTGTCTTTCAGGGGCTAGGGTTGTTGATTTTAGTTCTCGTGTTGAGACGTTATGTAAGGGTGAAGATACCGTCGTAGTTTTAATTGGTACAAATGATATTTCAAGGAGAAATGTTGATTCTGTTAGGCATAGTTTCATGGATTTGTTATTCAATTTGGAGGACTCAGGTTGTAGGGTTCTAGTTTGTTGCCGCGTAGGGGTAGTTCCTTCATGATAGATAAGATGTTGTTGATCAACAGTTGGCTAGAGAGTATTTGTCGTCTATTTGATTTCGGTTTTGTAAATTTCTGGCATAAGTTTGAATCTCGGGTTGATTGGTTCATGAGAGATGGTTTGCATTTAACAAGGAAAGGTGCTCGTGTTCTTGCTAGGAGTGTCAATAGGGCAATCAAGGATCTGAGTCCTTTAAATTTGTCATGGGGATCTTCATCTTCTGGACTCATTCAACATGTAAATCAACCTACACACAACAAGGCTACATTCTTGATCTTGTCATTACCAGAGAAAATGAAACACTTTTTATCTTCTGTTGAAATTCATGAAAATCATGTCTCAGATCATTCTGTCATATGCTGTAAACTTGACTTACTCTAAAGTAGTTCCCAATAATGGAATTATTTTAACAAGAAGATACAGTGCCATTGATCACCTCAACTTTCACAAGATTTGTCATCCAATCTTAATCAAATTTCTTTGCAAGAAACAAATGTTGATGACTTTGTAGCTGATTTTGCACTGCCATTACATCAGCCCTTGATCATGCTCCTGTTATTGAACGCAAAAAAGAGTGTCCGTTCGCGCCCAAAATGGTACAACAAATCAGTTGATGATGCCAGGAGAGAACGGCGGCGCTATAAGCGCAAGTGGCGCAAAAGTAGATCTCTCTCTGACCTATCAGCGTATAATGATTCAAACAAATATGAGGGGGTGAGAGTTTAAACCCACCTGTCAGGCATGTTTCTGTTTCTGGGGATAGGGATTGTCTAGTGGTAGAATTAAGGTTATGTTTTCAAACGTTCGTAGCATTTGAATAAGCGTGATGAGCTTCTGGCTGAAATTTCAATTGGTAGACCTGATATAATTGGTATTACTGAGCGTTGGATTTATAGTGAAATTACTGATTCAGAGATACATATTCCAGGTTACTCAGTTTTTAGGCAAGACAGATTAGATACTCTCAATGGTAGAGGAGGTGGTGTTTATTATTTGTGAAAGATAGTTTAAATTGTATAGATAGGACTGCTCTGTTTTATTTTGGTTTTTCAAATTGCCTATGGTGTGAGCTTATTGTTGATGGCGATGTTGGTAGTTCAGTGGTTATTGGTGTTGTGTATAGATCACCAAATTCTAGTCCTGAGAACAAAAATAAATTGCTTGACTGCTTCAGGAAAGTTGCTTCTAGGAGGTTTATTGTTTTTGGGGACTTTAATTTTCCAGACATTGATTGGAATCTTTGTACTAGTGGTCCACATGGTAACGATTTTCTGGAAGTTGTATCGGAGTGCTTTTTCTCCCAGCATGTGTTGTTTCCCACGCGTGGTAGTAATTGTCTTTATTTGATTTTCAGTAGTGAAGAAAGTATGGTTAGAAATGTGCTAAGTTTAGTAGTAAGATGGGGTGTAGTGATCATGACCTCATTAATTATGATCTGTATTGTTTCACAAAGGCTTCCCCAGCTAATAAACTGATTTTAGATTTTACAAATTCTGACTTTGCTGCACTTCAGGATAATTTGTCATTCAATTGGATTTCTTTGCTCCGTGAATTAGATCCTTCTAAAGCATGGTATGTTTTCCGAACTATAGTTTTGGAGGGTGTAAATAGGTTTGTCCCATTAAAGAAAGTCTGTAGGCGTAATCGGCCAGTGTGGATGTCACGGGAGGTTTTGTTGGCTGCTCGGAAAAAGAAAAAGTTGTGGCGTTGTTATAAATGCAGTGATTGTCGTCCAGAGCTTGCTAGGTATAAGGATTATGAAAAATTCACAAAGGGTTTGATAAGTGATACTAAAGTGTTTTTTTGAAAAACGTTTGTCCGAAGAGGTTAAGATTAATCCTAAGTCATTTCATTCGTATGTTCGCTCAAAGCAAAAAACCAAGGAGGTTGTTGGTCCCCTTCAGGGTAATGATGGTGTTACTATCAATAGTGGTAAGGATATAGCTGAGGTTTTGAATGACTACAGTACTTTGTGTCTGTTTTTACTAAGGAGTCCCCTGCTGATGATGTTGTGGATTATCTTAGTGTGCACTCTCCAGTTTCCATTAAGAATGTTGATTTTTCAGTTGATGTTGTGTCTAAGAAGTTGAAGGGTTTGAATTCAAATAAAACTCCCGGTCCAGATGGTATACATCCTGCTGTCTTACGTGAGTATTCTGATGTTCTTTCTGTTCCCCTGAGTATTATCTTTTCAAAGTGCTTTGATGTTGGTGTTGTTCCTAGTGATTGGATAATTGCTAAAGTCACTCCTATTTTTTAAAAGGGTGACCATAGTTTGCCTTGTAACTATAGGCCAGTGAGTCTTACTAGTGTTGTGTGCAAGGTCATGGAGTCCATTGTTAAGGATGTTGTACTAGATCATGGTCAATGATTTGTTTAATTTGTCCCAGCATTTAGGTTATTAACTAAGAGGTCTTGTGTTTCTAATTTATCGGAGTTTCTTGATGATGTTACTAAACTAGTTGATTCTGGTCATAATGTGGATGTTATCTATTTAGATTTCCAAAAAGCATTTGATAAGGTTCCATTAGGCAAGCTCATGATGAAAACAAGAGCACTTGGTGTGGAGGGAAAGTGTGCCAGTTGGATATATTCTTGGTTAGTTGACAGGTCACAAAGAGTTGTTGTTAATGGTGAAGTATCTCCATGGAAAAAGGCTACAAGTGGTGTTCCTCGGTTATGTATTGGGTCCACTTCTTTTGTAATCTTCATTAATGATATTGATGTTTCCCGTGGCTCCAGGATTTGTAAATTTGCTGATGACACCAAGCTGTAAAGGATTGTTGATGATGCTAGGGATTCTTTGCTTTACAAACTGATCTGGATAAGTTAGTTTCTTGGTCCAAAACATGACAGATGTCATTCAATGTTTATATAAATGCAAAGTTATTTTTTTGGTCAGAACAATTTGGCTTTTGATTACTGCATGAATGGTTCAAATCTTGGTTGTGTTGATCAAGAAAGGGATCTAGGTGTTGTCATTACTAGCAATCTGAAGCCTTGTAAACAGTGTGCTTTACCAGCTGCAAGGGCAAATAGGATGCTTGGTTTGATTAAAATAATTTTTGGTTTTCTTGATAGGTTGTTCTTAATTTGTATAAGCAGTTAGTCAGGCCTCACCTTGAGCATACTATTCAGGCTTGGAGTCCCTTTTATGGGAACGATAAGTTCAATTTGGAGCAGGTTCAGCGAAGAGCCACTAGACTTATTACCGAAGTAAGGAATCTCTCTTATTAATTTAGGTTGCAAATGCTTGGTTTGACCACCCTTGAGTTGAGAAGAGTACGTGGCGATATGATTTAGGTTTTTAAGTTCCTATCTGGTAGTGATGCTTTTACTTCTTGTTGTTTCTTGCATGTTTCAGCTAATCCTCATGTGACACGTGGCGTGGTAACAGTTTGAAGTTTCCCAAAGAGTACTCACGGATAGATATTCGACGTTTTAGCTTTTCGCAAAGAGTTGGTAATGAGTGGAATGGTTTGCCTGAGTGGATAGTTGGGTCCAATTCTGTCCACAATTTCAAGGTCAACATTGATAAATTCTTTACTAACTCTGGGCTTCTTTGATTTTTTTTTGTGTGGTGATGGTGGTGTTAGTGTGGGCTTTTATGGGGTGACTAACCCGTCTTAGCCCGTAATCTTGTTATTTTGTATAATAATAATAATAATAATAATAATAATAATATATTTTTATATAGCGCATTATACCAAACGGTCTCAATGCGCTTTACATAA
>JAIGNY010002497.1:0-13497 GCA_020152595.1 Chiridota heheva
ATATACAATGTACATTAAATTGATTATCATTTTGTATGTTTATTGCTTTCGTGCATACATGCGGCTTACAAGAACACAAATTACATAATTTTGTACAAACTGAGAGGAAGAAATTGAAAAGTACAAATCAGTTTAAAATATTTCTCCATGCATCCCATGTTTGGTACTAAACATTAGGTTGATGATTCAAAGAGCATAAGTATGTTTCACATTTCTTTTTAAACTAGTCTAAGCAACTTAGTGTTTTATTGTTTTTAAATTTCATTGTATAAAATGAATACCGAGCATATAACACAAATTTGTATAGGCCTATATTGAAATCCTCTCTAGCCCAATACCCGGAAATGAAATGAACAGGATTTAAGAAGTTTAGGTCTTAACCACAGCTATCATAAATTGTCCATGAAAGATTCGCGCTCTTACATCAGCGATATTCTGATTTTCCACATGTTAGAAAATCACACATTTCAAGGCCACCAAAAAATGTACGCATCACTGCCCCCACATCCCATATTTACAGTATACAATTATACATACACTGTACGTATGTACATAATTTATTTCGGGGATGGCTTAAGCCTGACACAGCCTCACAATTTAAGAAATATTGAGTGAGAGCGCTGCGAGTAGCAATGTCGTAGATGTCGGGGCACAATATTGGCATGTCGCTGATTATAAAACTCACGGACAACATACCCAGCAAACACAAAATATTTGTATAACATTTTGTATTATAATGATTTAATAATATAAACTGTGGTGTCACAAAAACATTATTATAATATTTTTTTCATATAATAATATGCAAAAAATGTTTTAATTATTTTTATTATACCATTATATTATAATTTTTTTAAATGTTTAATTTTTCATTTTTTCGACACTACAAAATGATATCATAAAACATTTTAACAATTTTGAAAAATGTTTTCATGATGTTTTAAAAACATTATTGTATTTGCTGGGTAGCAACTACAAAGAAGATGAGTAATAGTCTCTGTATAATCATTGAAACAAGTACAACACCTATTATCTACGAGCCCGATCTTTGACGCAAACTCATTTGTTGTTAAAATTCTATTATTGATCATATATTGAAGAGTCCTAACCCACAAAGCCCAAGGGGTTCAAAACATAAGAATACATTTTTGATTTTTTTTCTTTTCAAACTTAATTTTCTTAACTTTCTTTTCGTTTTGTATCATTACATTTAGTTTACATGAATGCTAAGACAAACTTTTCATAAAAAAAGTAAAGAACCTATCAAGATAAATATGCAAATTTGTACATTTTTGGAAAAATTAGGCAATTTTCTTAGCTTGTAATTTTTTTTGTGAATAATGAAAGTGGATGATTTTTTTTTACATATTAAGATTGTTTGTATTTTTTTCTTTTCAATGATACCAATCTAATTTTTTTCTCAATTGATTAAAATGCAAAAACAATGTAAAAAACAATTATTAATCACCGCTGTAATTACTCCAGACCTGAAAAATAAAGCCGCGCACACGGCTGGGATTTGGGCCCGGGGCGTGCACGTTACCAGCTCACACATCATCCACGACATAAGACTGCCTATGTTTCAGTAATGGGTTTGTTTTTAAACTTAAATATCGGCATGAAGAAAGGAGGGGGTACTTGCTCTTTTTGTTTTTAAATGAAAGCACGTGATATAAGCTTTCTCGCAATATTTTTGGTCTGCGGTACTACGACCAGAGGTATTATTTGTTCAAATATTTTTCTCAAAAAGGCTGAAAATTATTCAATTTGGCGCAACTTTTGCCCTAAAAAGATATTGGTGATAAGAGCAGACAAAATTCGACCGAATTTGGATAATATGATGTCTTGGACAGTTGTCCACGGCTTTTCAAGCACAAGCTAGGTCTGGAAGTGTAGCAAGTGAGCTTTTGAAGAAAACAAATCGGTTTTTTTTCCGTTAAATTTGTGCACTTTGTGAATTTTCTCTATTCAATCCATTTTTCACATTTCTGAAAGAACTATTCGAGCTCTTTTAACAGTTCAAATGATACCGGAATCACTGCTGTGGGCCTATATGACGAAGTAAAATTATTTTGTTGAAAAGTGCCTGTCCAATCGGTCGTGTCACGACCGCATATGCATTTAATGGCTAAGACTTGAATCTGTGGTTATTCTGAAAGGAGCTATTTTAATGTTTGTCCAATCTTCATCGGTTAAAACATTTTCAATATCTTATTCCCACAAACGAATTACTTTGTTGATCATCAAAAATGTTATTATACAATTTACAAACTTTACGATTTTGTTTTAAAAGGGAGATATGGTATGGTATAATAGACAAACGTGATTTGTTCATTCCGTTTATATCTAAACAAGTACGAACACTTTTTAAAATGTTAATCTTAATAAATATAAACTCAGCATACATTGTAAGTCACGGTAAAATCGGTGTTAGACCTAAAAGAACCGTCTGCATTCAAAAGGTCATTTATAAATAGAATACCATTCGCAGTTCAGTCTTTATAGCGAACAATGTTCTTGTTAAGAATAATGTGTGAGTTATTCCAGATTAGTTGAGACAAATATTTGTTTATATATTCGATGATGATTCTGCTATAAAAAGTCTTCCAAGAATCTATGATCAGTCCGGTTCTTACCCCCGATCGGGAGAGCAGTTTTGCTCTCCCGATTGGGGATCCATTACAGAAGTATCCCACAATGCATCTATCCAAATTCAAAGTTTGTGTAGTAATAACAAGAATCAGAGGCATTTCGAGCGCGGGGAACCACTGCGAAAGGTTAAAATTTTCCTTCACGATTTGAATTAATGGCATATGAATTATCTTTTCACCGTGCGCTTTTAAAATTTACCGTGCGGTTTTCGAGAAATTTGAAGAATAAAAGTGATGAATTCTTATCTCGTATTACTGTTAGGCAGACGCACTTTAACAAGGTTTTCTGAAATTTTGAGAAATAACTTGGGGATTTGTGAAAATTATTTAGCAATAACTGCGTGATAGTAACGAAGTTGTTTTACTTTCGCAAAATTGAACATGAATTAAGCAAACTTTGTTACAAAACTTCAATGAAACGACTGATAAGCGTCACTCTATGACTGAAACTTCACAACAAAAATGGCGGATTCCATACACACTTAGTGACGTATTGAGTCCCCCGATCGGCAGTACGAACTGAACTGATGACATTATTCAAAAAACTGCTTACAGGTGTGGGAAGGTTTCTTGCAACATCCAGTTCCGTTATAAGAAAGAACATACCCTTTTTCTTTTACAAAGTATTCAAATGTATATACAAAATATTGCCACATTGTAGGTAAGTATCTTCGCAACCACAAAAGTTTGGAAGCATAGCTATAAGGTTTTAACTGAATCATATTAAAATCCCCATACTAGAGAGTTGACAGAGTTTCAACCTATTAATCATTTAAGGCTTGCTACTCCAAATGAATTTGACAAATAACGAATTAATTAAATTTTATATTTTCGTCTGGTGGGTTAGGAAAACATGAGACAATTTAGGAAAAAGAATAGATTTAATAACAGTTATATTCGCAATAAAGGTCAGAAATCTCTTCCTCCTAAAGGATATCATCTTTTTGATATTTAACATAATTGCTTGATTACAATTTAAGTCATTTACATTTAAAAAATTTAAATCTGCCCAAAAATATTTGAACTTAAATGGACGAAATCAACAAATCTTACCTTTGAATTCTTCATGCCAGCGATCCCAATCAGTGAAATAATTCAAATTGATTTGCAGGTCAGAAAATCCTGTAAACATATTCAAAGTAGTTATTGCAACAGGGAGCCAATCAAGTGTACCATCGAGTATTAAACACGTCTCATCTGCATACGGAGTTAACTTGAACTGGTACTTACCCAGTGTCACACCTTTTATATTTGCATTGTTCCTGATCAAAAGTCCTAATGTCTACCTACTGTGGTGTAGCGGTTATCATACATGTATACAGACCACGAGGCCGTGGGTTCAAGTCTGGGTTGGGTAGACACGCCAGTGCACCACAACTGGTTATCAAAAGCCGTGGACATTGACTTGGTTGTCGATGTTATGTCTGTCAGTCTGTCCGTACGTCGTACCTGTGTTCTCGTCCGGGTCGTATTAAGCGTTTCGTGATAGCATTGTTACTATCATAACCGATACGCAGGCGACGATTCCGTCATTGCATGTAATTGTGTGTTCACTCGTCGTCGTCGCAAAAGTCCTAAAATCTCAACGTAAAGAATAAATACGTTAAATTTATACCAGGGTAGTGAGATTTAGCACAATGGCACTTCCCTATTTCTGTGCATTGACATAGCGAATTGCTGTCACTTTTGCATAGGGCAGCAGCTTATCAGTGTTCTTTAAGTTATAGTTTTTTTTTCTCAGCAAAAATGCTTTTCCAGTGTACAGTTTTGAATTTATTGGTCAAGGCATTCCTTAAATGGGAGAAAGAGATAGATAGGGAGAGGGGATGGGAGTGAAGTTTTCGCACTCAGTCTCTTTTATTCTTGGGTTATTCAAGATATTCTGATATACTCAACGTTTTCACTTCGAATATAGTATGAACACGAGCGACATTGACCATCATTAATTAACGTAATTAACGTCTCTGAGTTACGAAATAAGCCACACCCACCATAGCAACGCGGTAACTAGGTGGGGGAAAACAATCCTCAAATCCGCAATCATGTATGATCAATGCATTTACATTTAGATGTTCGCGATATCTGCGATGTTATTGATCACACATTCGCCGGACAGAACATAGGAGCCTACGTGTGTTATCGAAAACATCACTAATTTTTCAAAATCAGTAAGGAAAATTGAAAACCGGAAGTGACGTTTCCAGCTCGGCGGCGTTCCCTTTTGAATTTATTTATGGAACGATGCTTTTCCTTTAATCTCTTGGTCGAAAATGGGGTCGTGTTTTGTTATATCAAAGGGATTTTGAAAAAGCAGTTTTAATACTTGTATCGTTGTTAAAAATATGTTAACAATTCACTGGGAAATCACAGCAAACACAATAATGTTTTAAGAACTTCATAAAAACATTTTTTTCTCCAAAAATGTGAAAATGTTTTTATAATATCATGTTTTGGTGTCATAAAAATGTTTTATTACTTTTTATCAAGAAAACGTTTTTCAAATACATCAACATGAAATAAAAAAAAACATTTTTTGCATAATATTTTATGAAAAATGTTATAATAATGTTTTTATAACACCACATTTTGATATTATTAACACATTATAACACAAAATGTTATAAAAACGCTTTGTGTTTTCTGGGAAGTTAAGTTCGATTTGCATATTTATATCAAAGGTTAGCAGTACCATTACCTGCACGAAAAGTATACGCCGTCACATTTCGGCTGAGTGCTACTTTAAATTAAATGCTCTATCGAACGCCTCAAAGTGAAATTCCCATGACAACATTTCAACGGGGCAACGGACAATTGACACAGGTAACAGTTTTTCGATACCGAATACTGGAATATGTCCAATAATATTTTGCCTAAGTTTCTGAATTTTTAGGTGAAATTTCTTCTGTACCTGTTTAGAAATTAATTTGTTGCCTCTTCTGTGTCTTGATGTTCAGCCATTTTGTATTTTGGGGCAGCAAAAACAAGAAATATTCAGCGCATCAGAGGACTTCCCCTTTGTTATTTAAAAAGCTCTCAAAATAGTTGTATTGTAAAATGACAAGTGCATTTACACACCTACCAGTCACCAACTTCAACAAATGACATATTGCCCAACGGTCGAAGCTTCTTAAAAAAAAAAACGTTTTGATTTTCTTTTATATATAGAAAATGGGAGCAATTACGCACATCACTAAGGTCTACCCTGAGGCGATATATGTTCCAGTAGATACGGAACCATTTGACGTTGAAGGCCTCGGAATAGGAACAAATTTCAACATGGCCGGTGCTTGGGATAAGTTCATTTCGCAAAAGCAAAAATTTCAAGTCATCAAACCGAGAGAATATGCACGTATACCGACCAAATCATGTGACGTTTATATTTCAATCGCCTGTAAATTAAAAGGCTAGATTTCCATAAATAAACAAGAAGAAAAAGACATAAGCTTTATAGTGACGAAGGATGGTAATGTTGTGCTGCAGAAATACGGCAAATCAGTATGGATAGTCACAACAGGAACTAGGCATTAAATTTCGTTAGGCATGTATCCATACGCATTTAAAAGGCTTGTAATAGCGCCAAACTTAACTCATGTCGCAGTACAATATTAGGTAGTTTCTTTGTGTGAATTTTGACAAGATTACTTAATAAAGCAATGAAACGTGTTTATAAAATGTAAAAGGAATATTGCTATGTATTTTTATGGGCTTTCAATAGAAAGAGACAATTTTTAGAAACATTTTAGTTCAAAAATCACGCTGATATATTATTCCTACCAGGAGATATTCAAATTGTAAGGTTCACAAAAAATGCCAATAAACTAATAGGAAAAGGCTCAGTATGACATCACAGCAACATATTCTCCCACAAAGTTGATGTATTTCACTCAAATCTATCATCCTTTTTTATTAGTAAAACATGCTAGAAAATGAAATTGATAAAAGTTACGTAGTTATATACCTTGCCAAATATATCCTATGTTATCTTTTGTGGCATAAAAGTCTACATTAGAAAAACTGCTTGATACAATTCCTCTGTTATTTAGGTCATATAAATACAATTTCATCATTTATGTTGGCTTCAGACAAATGTGCCATGCATGCAAACTCACAATTTTCTATAATACACTGTATCTTAAATTCCTGATGGAATAGTATTATTCTAGTATATTCCTCTAGCACTTCATATCAAGAGCATGTGCTTTGTATTGATTTTGACTTTACGAGTTGCGTATTAGCAGTCCGGTAGCATGCATACCTATTAATGGGAACATAAATGTTTCTATTAATGGGAACATTTTGCTACATGGAAGCCGCCATTTTGTGATATTTCCCATGATCCTTTGCTATCCTAACGTTAAAGCCTTATGCGATGTTACATTTTTCCAATTTTAAATACGTCTGGGAAAAATATCTTTGCTAAAAGAAACTTAAAATTCATGAAAATTCCTTCATTACTTTCATGGCTACAACTTTTCCACTTCCATTTGATATGTTCATCACGCCGTTTTCGAAATATTAGATAAAATAGACAATACAGCTGGGCTTTTATGCACGAAACGGCCATTTTGAAAATCCAAATGTTTTTCAACACAATGATTTTTAATATTTCAAGTACATGACATTTTATCGCAACATCTGAACAATATGGTTGCATGACTTAATATCCTCGTGTGTTATAAATGTTCCTATTATTAGGCATGCTTCCGGACTGATTAAGTGTAATATATGACTTTAAGCAATCTGAATTTCATCCATCTATCTCACAACTACTTGAAACTTAATTCGGATACAATTGAGTTAATCTTGTTAACACATAATTTGGCATAATTTATTCTTCAATTAATGGCGCTACAATATTACACACAGATCATGTGTAGAATTGAGGTTTTCAGGCCGTAGCCAGGACTTTCGCAAGGGGGCACAATCTCTTAATGAGGGGGCACTTGGGTAGATTCTCCATGTACCCCTGTGTTACGTTTTTGTTTGATTTTTCATACATACCTTCGCAAGGGAAGGGAAGGGGGTATACACGGCACCCAGTAACCCATGCTGGCATTAATAGGAACATTTATGTTCCCATTAATAGGCTTGCTACTGGACTGGTAAGGGTTCTTTTGTGTTACTCGATTTATCGCAGCACAATAAAATCAGATTGTTTAATTCTAACGTCAAATCAGTCTTGTTATGGAACAGAGACATACAACTAAGGCTAGCACACAGAAAATACTAGCCCTTATCAACAACTGCAAAAGAAGAACAACTGCATAGGATCCAGAGGGCCATTGAATATATTATCAATGAAATACGTAATTTTGCAGGAAATTTTCAAACGCCCTGGGCTGCTGGGGTCAGCACGAATCACGAAACAAGAGCTAAAAAGTAAAGATCCGTTAAGCCATATTTATACAGGCTAGTCTGTGTGAGAAAGGTAAAGTAAAGATCCGTTAAGCCATATTTATACAGGTTAGTCTGTATGAGAAAGGTAAAGTAAAGATCCGTTAAGCCATATTTATACAGGTTAGTCTGTAAAGTAAAGATCCGAAAGTCTGTAAAGTAAAGTAAAGATCCGTTAAGCCATATTTATACAGGTTAGTCTGTATGAGAAAGGTAAAGTAAAGATCCGTTAAGCCATATTTATACAGGTTAGTCTGTATGAGAAAGGTAAAGTAAAGGTCCGTTAAGCCATATTTATACAGGTTAGTCTGTATGAGAAAGGTAAAGTAAAGATCCGTTAAGCCATATTTATACAGGTTAGTCTGTATGAGAAAGGTAAAGTAAAGATCCGTTAAGCCATATTTATACAGGTTAGTCTGTATGAGAAAGGTAAAGTAAAGATCCGTTAAGCCATATTTATACAGGTTAGTCTGTATAAGAAAGGTGTCATAGACTGAACGTAACAAAGAAGAGATCCTGAATGGTTCGTCTCCAAAGCTCAGCCCAGCAGGGCCGGATTTAGCAATGGGCAACGTGGGCAGTAGCCCATTGGCCTCCACAACCATGGGGCCTCCACATATTTCATGAAGAAAAACAATTGTAAGTGGAAAATGTGGTAGCAACCTGTTAATTTGCATTGGTAGGAGTGATAGAAACTTGTTCATTTGTACTGAAAATTGGGCAAGCAAACAGGCTTACAAAATGAAAACTCTTGAATATAAATTTACTTCAAAAATCACAAAATACTGCACTATTTTGCATCTAAGCACCTTTAATTATTCCAAAAAATTCAAAGGGGTACACCCTCCCCTTAGACCCTCCCCCAGGACGGCGGTCAATAATTAAAGTAGTGTGGGCCCCCACTCCTGAAGTTGCCCATGGGCCTCCACATGTCAAAATCCGGCCCTGCAGCCCAGGTTATTTTTCTGCTAGGGAGGTCCCAATTTGTCCATGCACCCTGGGAGCCAAGCTCCACAGCTCTTCACCTCCTCACATTATCTTCCCTGTCACAGACCTCCGTTTGCTAAATGTTTAACAACCAAATGCAAAACTCTGGAATTTCTCTCTCTTTCTATATAAAGGCATTAGCTTCAAAATCTTTGTTTAAAAATAATTTAAAAGCGTTCTTATTATCACATTATAAATAACGCTCTGCCTTTATATGTCCTTGGATCAATTTTATCCCGCAGCTGACTGTTTTTTTCTTCTTCCAAATATGTCTTTTCCATGCAGTGTCCCATTTTGTAGTGTTTTTCTTAATTTGATCATGTTTTTGTCATAATTTATCTAAATAAAACTGATGTTACACAATCATTGTCATAATTATTTGTGTGGGGGGGGGCGGTGGGGGTAGGGATGTTCGTTTATGTATTTTGTGTTCTGGAGGCCACACGTTTATAAGTTACTCTAACTTCCTAAGCCACTTTTATAATTAATTAATGTATATGTAATGTATTAATGAATAATGTAAAACAGACCTCCGTGGTGTAGTGGTTAGTGTTTTGTCTTCTCACCTGCACGTCCCGGGTTCGAATCCCGGTGGGTCTGCAACCAGTAAGTTCACAACTGGTTATCAAAGGCTGTGGTCGTCTTGATATAATGTCCAGCACTGGATGTTTTCGGGACGTTAAACCTTGTTATGCTATGCTATATATCAATATCTTTGTTTCATTGTATGTATCATATTGTATACCTGTATATATCTGTACTCTGTATTAAAGTGTGTTTGAATAAATGTTTGAATCAATCAATCAATCAATCAAAACAACGAAAAGACGAAAAAGAAGACGATAATGGAATATCGTGCCTGTTCGAAACATCCCGCGACTGGGTTGGTAACCAAGCTCTCCGGTTGCGGGAAAACAGTGTTGGTAAAAACGCTACCGCAAAATTCTACAAGCTTTCATCTATAAATACAGAATGTAATATGGTATCACGGAATTAACCTCTCTGGGTTTTATGATTGACAGCTTGTTTTAACCAATCACCGCACGAATTTGACTAGCAACAAAATATGAGTAACTGAGTGGGGTAAACATCCTATACGCGGTACTGATACAGTACAGCTAGCTAGCGGCGAGCGCTCATGTAGTCCATGCATTTACTGTATAACACAAATTTCTGCACACACAGGCCGAGTGACGGCAAAATGGTGTAACCTAGCACACTTATAAACATAACTTATATTATCATAACGTAAAGTGTCACAACTAAGCGTGGTAATTATGATGAAAAGATATGAAGTATAAGTCTCCATTTCGATGTAACCCTTAAAGGAGTACTAGACCGAAAAGTGAGGGCTTATTTGTAGGGTCCCCCCAAAACCAATTGCTTTTCTAGCACGCAACGGTTTAGCAATTTTCTGGTTAATATTATTATTTAAAAAAACCTTTGCCCTCATGTCGTCTGTGGGCTATGGAGGCATGAAGCTTTTAGATCTGTAGTGAATAATATATCTGTGGAATTCGCAAAAGCGTTTCGGTCTAGTGCTCCTTTAAGATAATAAAACTGTTGTAATTGAATGGAAATATTTTTTGAGGATTATAATCAAAACTCATTCGAATTACGTGTTCATCACCTCTCTTTTCTTGTGTGTCGTGTTTGAATCTGTAGAATTAATTTCTGATACTTTGCTACAGTATTAGTGTGAACTTCTGAAAAGGTATGAGGTAGCGGACTTGTAATATTTTGTGAACTTGAATAAATTTTACGGGACCTGTGAATTTAAATGTTGCGGACTTGAATATATTTTCCAATTGGTTATCGCAATTGTGAAATAGCGCCAACACAAGATGTTTCTAAGGACCGATCAGTACTGTAATACATATCATGTTTCTGAATTTCAATGAAAGTTAAGATGTTTTCGCTTCCTAGACCCCGGTGTATAGTGGGACGATCGGACATGAAGAATACTCTCCCCCATTTTATCAGCAGTGGATGGTTTTGTACAATATTTTGATGTGAAGGATTGCAATGTGGATATTTCCTAAACTCAATTTCAAGTTCTATTCCATTTATTGCAAAAGGGGTTCGAGTATGAATTTTATGATGACGTCTGACCGTGAAAAAATAAAAATATGGACGGGTGTTTTTATCGTATGTGCGAGAGGACAGTGCGTATATTTATTTTAATAGAAGTGCGAAACAGGAGTAGCCCCGGCGTTCTATACGAATCACCAGATAGCGCCAGTGAGGAAACCGTAAGTGATAATTATGTTGTATTACTGTCAACACCCACCAAGACTGGTTTCTCGTTGTTTCCGTCATCCTCCGATTCACCAAGGCAACGTAATACACACAAGACTGTATGGAATTGACACGGAGACTCCAATCATTTTGTGCGGCAGCCATTTTTAATTTGCAGCCATTTAAATTTGGCAGTTATTTTTAATGTGGCAGCCACTTTGAATTATATATTTAAATCTATGTGATATAACAGAATTGACATTGAATTGAAAAACATATATTATTACAAAGTAACATGAAACAGAAATGTGAAATATTGAGAAAATATGATTTTCGGATGTCAAGCCACTCTATCAAGATGGCCACCAAAAACTGAAAAACATATTTCTTTATATTCTATGGTGTAATTAGTTGAACAAATATGGTTTGCAGATTGTACCAAAATCTTCACTCAACTACACAAGTCTATGCACTATGCTAAATAATAAATCATTTTCAAATTCGATGTCATTAGTTGAATATCTACATTCATCAGTTCAATGTACTTTTGTGTAATCCTCTGCAACAAGACTTTATAGAAGGATGCAGTTGACCGAATTTCTTGCACTTTACACTCAATTGAATGTCAATTGCCGTCACATCACATGGATTTAAATACATTAAATACATTAAATACATGAATCAGTAACAACAATCCACGGCCAGGGACGGTTTGATTAGAAAATTATTGGTAGGTGAATTAATTTACTTATATATTGGGCATGCTATCCTATTACCTCTGCCTGCTCTATAATCGTACTCTTTGCTCTTTATTTGTGCGATCCTAGTAACGTTCAAGAGAATGGCATCTATATACAGATACAATTTGTTTATGTACTGAAAACCCCGAATGGTATTGTCCTATATTCTGAACACCAAATTAAATTTTCCTAGCTGCTGCACACCGAATGATATTTTCCTATATACTGAATAAGTCTATCGAATCATTTTCCTACGTACTGAATACCGAATGAACTTGAATGACGAATTATTTTATCTTACAAAACTTTTTGATTCCCAGTAATACCTTGGAATTTTGTTTTTTTCCTATGTACTGAATAAGTCTATCGAATCATTTTCCCATGTACTGAATACCGAATGAACTGAATGACGAATTATTGTATGTTACAAAACCTTTTGATTCCCAGTAATGCCTTGGAATTTTGCTTTACCATGGCAAAATATTTCCCCTCAATGGATTATTCTATGAACAAAATTACTAAAATTAATTTTCTGACTGTGGTTACCTTTAACTGGTTTAAACGGTGATGCAATTAGCGCTCTAATAATACAACTGTTCTCCATCATATCAAAGTAAGGAAAGATGATATACACCAAAGAAGAAAATATCAACTTTTGACCTAAAATGTCATAATTAAACACACAGAACTGCAGAACGTCCCATTTCCCATAAAGCACGATTGTGAATGGTTAAACAAATTTAAAGATATATTATGTGCCTTGATTTGTAATATATCAAAGGGTTGCTCAGTCGTAGATAAAGGGCGTGGTTTGTAAATTCAAGGGGATTTTGAAATATTATAGTTCGTAATTGTTTTATTTGTATTGTTGTTAAAATATATAAAAAAATAACTAGTTATGCGTAAGTTCGATTTACAAAGATTAGCAGTATCATGCATGAAAAGTGTATTCGAATATTCTTATAATCCCTCATATTTTGGCCGAGTACTATTTGAAAATGAAGTGCTGTCAATTGTGTAGCTGTGATTTTAGGTCATTGCATCTGTAAGTACCCTCAGGGGTGAGGGCGACCTTCTAGAATGACCGTACGGATTAACATATCAACATCAGAACATTCAGAAGTACTATTTGACAAAGTATTAAAGTATATAACTACATAACTGGAATCATTGATCGGAGAGCAATCTGAGGGACATAACAGCTACATTAATAAATACCAGGCGCATTAAGGTAATTTCTGGACAAATTTAAGCTGGTTTGAAATAAAAAAAGTGTGCTGAAATGAAAGGCTAACACTGGCCAGATTAAACACGTGTGCTGAAATGAAAGGCTAACACTGGTCAGATTAAACACGCGTGCTGAAATGAAAGGCTAACACTGGCCAGATTAAACAAGTGTGCTGAAATGAAAGGCTAACACTGGCCAGATTAAACAAGAGTGCTGAAATGAAAGGCTAACACTTGCCAGATTAAACACGTGTGCTGAA
>JAIGNY010002498.1:0-5000 GCA_020152595.1 Chiridota heheva
AAAAGTCGTTGCAATTTAGGAGGTTACATTGAATAAATTAGCAGCATTGACACTACGGTTAAAAATTGGGCAGGAAAATTTCCTTGTGTAATTTTTTGGGAAAATTTAAAAAAAGGGGGATTTCTTTGGGAGAAATACCAATAAAGGCCTAAGGATACCACCGGAAATGCCAAACTATGGCTGTAAAATGCCAAAATCTCAGGAATCAGTAGACAAATTTGCATGCAAATGTTGTGATGTATTACAGGGCGACCTTGGTATATATTTTCTTATGTAAATAACTTGTTTTGGTGGTACAGCAAATTTTGACGAAACGTTTTTGAGTCTTGACTATAGCCCGAACCAAATTCTAGGAGTAGGAGGATTAGACTTCACCATCATTTTTGGACTTCACCATTATTTTCATACTTCAGTGACTTATATTAATGAAAGAAACTTACAGAAAATATGTCTGCCTATAGCCCAGTCTTACATTATAAATTAGATATTGATTAAACATTAATCAGGTCAAAGCTAACAGTGCTAATTTCAAAATCCACAACAGATCTTATCAGATTTTAATGCTTTTTCAGACAACCACAAAAATATAAAAATAGATTTGACTAAGCTCTCCTACACCACAAAAAAAGCAAATAAACAATTTCACTAAATTAATATGAGCTACTGTAAGTAGGTTCCACCAATCAACAGAAATTCCGGGTCGACTAACGTCAGGTCCACTGGTTGAGTAGCATAACAAGTTAGGTTAGCAGCAGCACTTCTGCCATGGCTGACGTTGAACTTGGGGTACATCTTTAGACTAATTGCTTCTTGATAGTAAGAAACTTTCCTGGATTGATGCTCCTAATTTCTTTGCCAGAAACACTCAAGCCAAACTGTTGCTGAAGCCTTGCAGCGAATTCAAAACAATCTTCAGTGAAGTGATCGCTACAAATTACACTGTGTTGTGTAGGCCCTAGGCTAGGCCTAGCCTAGGCCTTTTTAAGTTCTAAAATCTGCACGGGTATCTGGTATTGTTTACAATGCTATTGCTATCCACACTTTTTTCGTCCATTGGAAATTTATGGATGCTAATTCCTTTCCGAGAAACATTACTACACCCGCCTACAATATATCGGTAGGCCCTACAGCATTTTCGAAAAAAATCTCGAAGAAATCGTGTTGTTTTTCATCAAAGATTCAGTCTCGACTTAGCGTTAGCATAGGTTTTACACTGACTAAAGCAACGCGATAGTGTGAGTCATGTGACATGTCTGCCCGAAGTTTCGTCATTCGGTCACGTGACCCCCTAGACCTATTTTTCATAACCAATTTTAAGGAGGGAATTTTAAACGTCGATTTTACGCTTTCGAGATCTCTTGTCACACACAAAAATGTTCATTTCGAGAAGTAATATACCTAAGCTTACCAAAGAGAGCAACTTGTTTGACCATGTCATGTCCTCTTTAAGATTAATCTTAAATCAATTCATTCGTGTGTTCGCTCAAAGCAAAAAACCAAGGAGGTTGTTGGTCCCCTTCAGGGTAATGGTGGTATTACTATCAATAGTGGTAAGGATATGGCTGAGGCTTTGAATGACTACTTTGCGTCTGTTTTTACTAAGGAATCCCCTGCTGATGATGTTGTGGATTATCTTAGTGTGCACTCTCCAGTATCTATTAAGAATATTGAGTTTTCAGTTGATTTTGTGTCTAAGAATTTGAAGAGTTTTAATTCAAATAAAGAACCCGGTCTAGATGGTATACATCCTGTTGTCTTACGTAAGCGTTCTGATGTTCTTTCTGTTCCCCTGAGTATTATCTTTTCAAAGTGCTCTGATGTTGGTGTTGTTCCAAGTGATTGGAGAATTGCTAATGTCACTCCATATTTAAAAAAAAAAAAGGGTGCCGACCGTTTGCCTTGTAACTATAGGCCAGTGACTCTTCCTAGTGTTGTGTGCAAGGTCATGGAGTCCATTGTTAAGAATGTTGTACTAGATCATTTACTGGTCAATGATTTGTTAAATTTGTCCCAGCATGGGTTTTTACCTAAGAGGTCTTGTGTTTCTAATTATTGGAGTTTCTTGATGATGTTACTAAACGAGTTAATTCTGGTCATAATGTGGATGTTATCTATTTAGATTTCCAAAAAGCATTTGATAAGGTTCCATTAGGCAGGCTCATGATGAAAACAAGGGCACTTGGTGTGGAGGGAAAGTGTGCCAGTTGGATATATTCTTGGTTAGTTGACAAGTCACAAAGAGTTGTTGTTAATTGTGAAGTATCTTAATGGAAGAAGGTCACAAGTGGTGTTCCTCAGGGTTCTGTATTGGGTCCGCTTTTCATAATCTTCATTATTGATATTGATGTTTCCCTTGGCTCCAGGATTTGTAAATTTGCTGATGACACTAAGCTGTACAGGATTGTTGATGATGCTAAAGATTCTGTACTTTTGCAAACTGATCTGGATAAGTTAGTTTCTTGGTCCCAAACATGGCAGTTATCATTCAATGTTGATAAATGCAAAGTTGTTTATTTTGGTCAGAACAATTTGGGTTTTGATTACTGCATGATTGGTTCAAATCTTGGTTGTGTTGATCAAAAAAGGGATCTAGGTGTTGTCATTACTAGCAATCTGAAGCCTTCGAAACAGTGTGCTTTAGCAGCTGCAGGGGCAAATAGGATGCTTGGTTTGATTAGAAGAAATTGTTGTTTTTTTGGTAGAGAGGTTGTTCTTAATTTGTATAAGCAGTTAGGCCTCACCTTGAAGATGCTATTCAGGCTTGGAGTCCCTTTTATGAGAAGGATAAGTTCATTTTGGAGCAGGTCCAGTAAAGAGCCACTAGACTTATTCCCGAAGTAAGGAATCTTTCTTATGAATCTAGGTTGCGAATTCTTGGTTTGACCACGTTTGAGTTGAGAAGAGTATGTGGCGATATGATTCAGGCTTTTAAGTTCCTATCTGGTAGTGATGCTTCGACTTCCTGTTATTTCTTGCATGTTTAAGCTAATCCTCATGTGACACATGATAACAGTTTGAAGTTGACCAAAGAGTTTCACGGATAGATATTCAGTGTTTTAGCTTTTTTGCAAAGAGTTGGTAATGAGTGGAATGGTTTGCCTGAGTGGGTAGTTATCTCCAATTATGTTCACAATTTCGAGGTCAACATTAATAAGTTCTTTACTAGCTCTGGGTGTCTTTGGTTTTTGTTTTTGTTTTGTGGTGGTGGTGGTGGTGGTATTAGTTTGGGCTTTTTATGGGGTGTCTAACCCTTCCTAGCCCATAATCTTGTGATATGTTATGTTATGTGTTTATCCCAGTCAGAATGGTTCAGGGGTGATAAAACAACAGAGCATTGGAATAAGGTTCTTATTAACTCTTTCTACCCAATTTGTTTAGGGGTGATACAGTGTTGTAAAAACTCTTTTATTGCCCTAAAGCAAGCAGAACTCTATTATCTGCTTTGATACCTTCTGAGGGCCATTGTCTGAAACCAATGTCTTGCACGCCCCCCATATACAGAACACTTGTCTAAGAATTGCAGCTAACACATTTCCTGTAGCTATTTTCAACAGATACTGCAAAGAAAATTTTGAAAAATAGTCCGTCAATACAAGAACATAAAGATTTCAGGGAATGGCCCGATTAGATCCATAGCAACAACCTCCCATGGAATAGAACTGACTGTGGACACTCCATGTACCCTGAAGGTTTTTGATACACAGGTTTACACAACTGACATACTCTACACTTTTTAATAAATGTTTCTATGTCCTTTTTAACTCCACTATTCAAAGAATAGTAGAGCTATTCTACTACCCTCGGAGTCGGCATCTGCGTGTGATAAAGTTTTGGTTAAAGTTTTTATAACTTAAATTATGGCTGGTAAACAGTCATAATAATTCACTTTATGAAAGCATATTGAGCGTAATAAAAAGTTGCCTGCTACGAGGAAAAGTGACTTACACAGATCATAAAAACGATTAATAAATCTTACTTTTTCAAAGATCTTTACAAAATGGGCCATGAAAAATGTTTTTTTTTTTAATGCTCGGATCCCAATTAAACACAAAATATAATGTCTTGTACGTCATCTGATCTTCTGCTGTAGTGACTAACAATGAAACTGCATAAGTTTGAGCAATTTGAATTATCAGGATTCATTCGAGAGATTGTTTTACAAACCCCGAAAAGCTGAATTTGAACTTCCAGGCCAAGTTCGAATTAATAATATGGTATGCGCTTTGCAAGAAAAGTTTTTTGTAACATATCCTCCACATCGAAGAAAATAGTGCGAGGTACTTTTGTTCGGCATTGTGGCTACAATTTTTGACAAAACTGTTGGAACAATTCAGCATATTGAGAACTACATATTGTTGCAGGAAAGTAACGTTGTCCTTTATCCAAAAATTGTCATTCTGAGATAATCGCATTTTAAGTTCTTAATTCTGCATTAATTCAGCACATAGCACATTTTTGTTTTCCACAGTATATTTTTTTTCCTAGATCATATACTGTATATTAAGTCAGAGGTCTAGAAAGTAGCCTACTTGGTCATTAAATATTTTCAAATAAAAAGTCAATTTTGCCAAAAATGGTCTAGGACAACTTTACTTTCCTATATAACGATATGTTATTGTGTTTTTACTTTCCTATATAGGATATGTTATTGTGTTATGTTTCTTTAATATTCCCCCTTCCCCCCTTTTCAATGTTAAATTTATTTAATTCTTAACGTCAGCATGGTCAAATTTTCCACTGTTCCGCTGTTCTGAGAAGAGGGCTTTTTGTGCAGCAACAGTGAATTTTCAAACATTCACAAAGCATGTGGCATGAATGATCAATAGCTTGATTTCTGCACACAAAAAAATGTCAAACAAGATTGTCATACTAATAACTTCTTCCAGTAGGTAAAAGCTTTTCCCACCTTGCCTGCAATTGTCAGTACAATTAATCATGAATACATTATGCAATGTTAAGCCTAACTTACTTACATTAAGTTAAGCTTAATTAAATGATTT
>JAIGNY010002498.1:10000-14837 GCA_020152595.1 Chiridota heheva
ATAATTCATTAAAAATGTGTGTGTGGTAGGGGGTGGGGGAATGATTTGTCTGTTTTGACACAACAGTGGTGTAGGGTTTAGGAAACCCTGAAGCTCTGGCAAAATTGACATTTGAAGGAAAAAGTAAGTCACAACGCATAGGAAGAAGGTATATTAATTATACAGTCAAAATTCATGTCAAAGAAAGCCATAATACACAATATATAAAACACAAAATTATGAAAACTCATAATTAGCCCCATGGTCCAGGGCCCAAATTTTTTGGAAAATTGGTACCAAAATGCTGACCAGATGAAACATTACTTTTCTAGACGAAAAAAGTTTGAACTTTCTGAAATGCATTCTAAACATCAATATCATGTAGCTTTCTTGTAGTAATTTGTTGATTTCAAGATGGCTGCCAAAATGGTCACTACTGACTAAACAAATAGTAACCTTTTTTAGAAAATTAACTGGAAATATCACCTTTTCAAATGTATTTTGACCTTCTCATGTAGATTTTCTGAGTTCACAGACAACTTTAGAGTCACGAGGAGTTCCTGACCCAAAAAACATCACGTCAGATGGCAGCCAAAATGGCAGCCATTTTGTCAGTTTCTTTTAGAAATGTATAGCACACTTAATTTTTTATCAAAATGAGCTATCTCTTTTTAAACAACTACATTTATTCATTTAAGAACATTGGAATGTTCAAAATTAAATATTGAACTACTTGAAATGAAAGTTAGGAACTTAATTGCTACAAGGCAAGTTCCTATGAGCAATGGTCAAAGTCCTCTTCATCTTGTTGGTGTTTTTGATGTCAGCCAAGCTGCCAAAGGACAAGTTCAGTTGTAAAGCATGTGAAAGAACAAGATATATACAGCCGTTCATGAAACAGGGCACAAATTTAGCAAAGTGGTAGCACAACAAAATATATATATTACAAAAATGCTTTCTGGACATTGATATTGAGCAGCTTTTTTAAAGTTATTTGATGATTTTCAAGATGGCTATGGCTGTCAAATTCTTATCACGGAAATGAAACGGTTTGTTTTTCTTCATTGAATCTTACCTAGGAACTTCGTATTGGAAACATATGTTTGTCTCCTTGATGTATATTTTCTAATTCAAAGACAAATTTAAACTCAGGAGGAGTTCTTTTAGGCCATAGAAACGTCTTGTAAATCCAAGATGGCTCAGTTTCAAATATCCATCAAGATGGCCGCCTTTTTGGTGATTACTGTATTAAAACATAAAGAGCGCTTACTGTTTTATGAAAGTGAGCCAGTCATCTGTGCAGAAGTGGATTTATCAAATTAAAAGATTTTAAACAGTAATATTAAACTACGTGAAGTAACATATAGTTTAGTACTATGGGCCTGTGTTAAGGCCTGTTTTCTATCAGTGTTAATCACAGCCACCTCCATCTTGTTGGTGGTTTTTGATATCATCCCAAAAGGATAAGTTTAGATGTAAAGCATGCGAGAGAGCAAGATATACATGTACACAGGACAAGATGATCATGATGCTGGGACGAAGTAAGACAACAGGTGAACTGTAGATCCCTCATGCGAAACCTGTATGATTGGACTACGTCCACGAGGATAGCTATACCCGGGAACACCAGCCATGCTCTCGCGTGTGACACTGGGTTAACCAAGATCAGTTCTGCTCTGTCACAGATGCGTGGCTAATTGCTATTTGCTGCCTGGGTAAACATGACCCCAGCAAAAAGTCTTAAGATTTCTCGCAGGTAAGAGGGGATCTGAGTAGGTACTAGGTATGACTGCTGGGTGACCACCAGCCTAAACGGTGGAGTGAGATCAGTACCTGTGTGGTATGGGCGGCTGTTGTTCCCTGGTTATCCATCATTATCAGCTAGTCGTCTAGGTGCATAAAGATTCTGCCATCGCTTTTCCTTAGGTATGCAGCAAACAACATTTTGGTCTCGAAGAAGAACGCCAGAAAGTACTTTGGGGGTTTAAAACCTGCTTCCCTTCTTCCCAGCTGTGGGAACTACCCATGCCGTGGGGTGAAAATTTTGTTTTCTGGCCCAGAGCACAGTGACCTTACCTGACCACTTTTGCTGGTTTGGGGAAGTTGCAGTTGCCAGTGAGGACGTGAGGCGAGCGCAGGGGCACTCCAATGTTCTTGCCATCTCTGGCACGGTCACAGGTGACGAAGAAACAGGCATGTCACAACACCCATCAGTATAACACGTTAATTGTCTGTTGACGTTGTGGAGGAACTACATCATCAAATCTTGTGTCCTACCTAAACACAAGGCCATCTGCGTTCACTGTGAATCAAACCGCCCTGCCATCAGATGCCCTCTCATCACCTCCAAGTACCCCTAGTCTCACCTCATCGATACTCCCATGACATCACTGCTTCACCTGCCTCACAGAATAAGAAAAGACCTCTTTTGCCCTCTCAAACTGCCAAAAATTCAAACTCAAGTTCAGCTCTAGTTTAAACGAAAGACAGGCATATCGAGGCTCAATGCCGACCAATGTCGACCCGTCTGACCCAAAGTAAATATTAAAACAAACTAGTGGCTACCAAGCCAACTTTAAACCACCAAGCCATAAAACTGATATTGTAGTCAACACTGAATGCGATCTGCCCCGCTTATCATTCCAACTCAGTCAGCCGACACAAAAGCGGGTTACGGAACTCAAAAAAATTTGGGGAGGCTTAAATGGGCAATGTATTTTCACTGAAGACAAGGCTGTAGTGGCGAGTGCGTGGAAGCCCATGGGGTGTGTGGACCAGTGGCCCCGAGCCTTATTTGTGATCAGTAGACGAAGTATCTGAAAACTATGTGATTTTCTAAAGCATTCCTGGCATTAAAAATGCAATCAAATTACTTTAACAAGGTTGCAAATCTGCCTTGATCTGTTGATGTGTTGATAACCAAAAAATGCAATACATTTTGACATTTTTAGAATAACATTTTTGGGAGGCTAAACATGATTTAAAGCCAGACTGTTTTCATTGAGGAGGCTGGGCTGCCAAAGTCTCTCAGTTCTGTCGCCAATGGTCTACCGTCAGCACCGACAGCAAAGGATACTGGACGCTGATAAGTCTACCTTGATCAGCTAGCCAAACACCTAACCTTTTGTCTAATTCAAAACCTAGTTGAATAATTCAACGGTGAAGTTCCATTCCATGCCAACTGGAACAAGAACCTCCATGATAAAACACCACATCATGCATCGTCACAACAACCATTCAAGACAAAGTTGCGTTCAACAACGAATGCCATCGCTCTGAATTTAAACTTCGCCCATTCAAACCATTTGCCCCCATTAACAGCTGTAATTGCTTTTTTTATTCCATCTGAGTCGGACACCACTGACAGCCAGGTGCCAGTCAAAAGTCACCAGTCAGGACATAGGCCCTACCAACTCCCATTTCTCCATCTGAACCAACACCAACTACACAATAACCGACTCACTGACTTGTTCAAGCAAAGCAAGACCCGCCACCTTCTTCTTTTAAACCTCCTGCTTGTTCACCAGACCCTACCGTAGTTGTTCACTGTCTGTTTGATAGAAAGAATGATTTTCTTGTCATCCGCTATGCATCACGCCAGTGTACCCACCAGCCCAATGTTTCCCGTCCTTCAGTATCATCAGTATAAGTGATGTTTCCAGGCCATAGGGTCACTTGTCAAATTGGTGATGGGTCCATTCGTCCGTAAACTGTACTTCCATTATTTGTTGGCAGCAGCGGCAAAATGAAAGAACTGGGGTTGTATGAGTAGGATGGACTGAGACCCCAGCACTGTGCACGAGTAATGAGTGAGTATGGGGTGGTTGAGGGCCCACTTACAGTTGGTGCCCATTGAAAAGCTGGTGTGGCCTCAGAAACTTTCAGAGACCTGTGCTTGGTGATAAATGGCACCGCCACTGGGCAGTTATGTTGATTTAATGGCTGACCATATCCTTTTTTGGTTCAATGCTAATAGCATAAGGAACCTATACTTATGGTCTGTAGATGTGCCTTATTATTTGTGATGGTGATGTCATGCTTATCAATAAGTAGGCCAGGCTTAATGTAAGAAACTTGAAATGTCTATATTTTAACAACCGCATGTCTCTTATATTGGTGAGCATGCGAAGCGTAATGCGAAACTATGTAATGATTTCGTATATCCGGCCGACCACAGTTTTTCTGATTTCTTCAGAAATGTTCAAGTTTTTGAGAATTCCTCAGAAAATGTTAAAGGATTTCTTCAGAGTTTTTAGAAAAGTTAGAAGTTTCTTCAGATATCACTTATGGAAGGTTAGAATTTCCTTGAAAATGTTAAAGATTTGCAGAATGTAAGAGTCTATGTAAACCATTTGATATTTCCTTAGAAGATACTGTAACTGTAAAATGATATAATTTTCTAATATTCTTGAGATCCTCAAGCATCTATCTCATTGGCACTGGATTTAGAATCCTTAAAATTCTTCAAAATATTTGGCTGCCAATGGTTGTATCAGGCATGAATGAAACTACGCCTTTTATTATTGTAGTCATTTGCATAAAGTTGCTACAGTATGTGACCTGACCCAAACTTTTTTTTTTTTAGTATGCTCAGTCAAGTGTGACGGATGTGACTGCTATAGACATAGGGGGGATGCCATGTGGGGCATGGATGGGACCCTATGATATAATATATACCCAATTTTGGGATACACCAAGGCTTTTATTAGGGATATTTTGACTCCACCATTTTTTTTAAACAACAACTCATTTCCATAAAAGTTATTATATGAACTGACACTTTCTAAAATATCTCAATCAGAACTGGTAGCTAGGATGGACTTCATGGACCTATGGGATGTCTTGTGGACATGGGGGG
>JAIGNY010002499.1:0-15011 GCA_020152595.1 Chiridota heheva
TAAGATTACACAGTTTATGCACATGTTTATCCCAAATTCCAAGCAACTTATCAAAAGCTTTACTTGTTCTAAATGCTTATCCGTAATATAGAGGCTACTTTGTTGCATCTACTGTAGTTGCTATCAACATGCACTTCTTTGATTATAACAATATTGTTTTATTTGCACCCAGTGGCGTAGTTAGGGCCTACGGGCCGGAGGCGAGTGGGGCTTATGATATATAGGTTTAATGATATTTTTTCACGGGCCCTCCTTATAGGGTCCAGGCCGGGCCACTTTTAGGGGCGACTGCCACTCCTGCCCCCCCCCCCCTTCCCCCCTTCCTCCAGTTACGCCACTGTTTGCACCATTGAGATATACTTTGTACTTCATCATTTAACTTATAGTTTAATTCAGCTACTTCTTTGCCTTCTACATACAATGTAGTATGATCTGCATATATTTGTATGTCTGCGTTACAAAATTTTAAGTGTAAAAAATCATTGATAAAATGAAAACAAGCAGTGGGCCAAGAATAGACCATTGTGGTACGTATACTCCACCCTAAACATACATGAAAAAGGGGTTACACCCATTGACACATAATTATTGTTGTCTTAGACTTGGTTTAACATAGACGTGAAACATTCAAGCGAATCATCAGAGACTTTATACAAACGTAGCTTTTGCAGCAGAATGTTATGATGAACTAGACCAAAGCCTTTTGTAGATCAAGCATAATTGACCCAATCATTATCCTTTGTCTTTTGACATCATCTATGAATCTTGTAACTTGATGAATGCAGTACGTTTCACATGAGTGTTTTGCGTAATTGAGTAATTCTACTTAAATAAATTTAGACAGGTATTCGTTAAACTATTTTCTCAAATTTTTGATAAAATCTGTAGCATTGAAATCAGCGCATATCATGACAGCTAATCCTTGATTCACTCTTTCAATAGAAATGAATTTTTGCTTGTTTCCCCATCAATGGCTCTATATTCAGAAGCTTAATGTAGCAGTTTCTTGCACAAAAACAAATATCAATACGATCAGTAAAGTTTCGAGGACTTACAAGAACGCTTCTACAATGAACTACTGTTGAATTCAGTCATTGCGGGTTCCACCTCTTCGCTTTTGCCAGGCTGTTCTTCCTTAGTACCCGAGGAATTGGTACGTTTCAGTAGATATATAATGTACCCGGAGAAAACAGTCGTCATGCAGAGGCAAGGAGTGCTTATCAAGAAAATGACAAAATAGTTCATTCCTTCGTTTGAACATATGCATTTACAACCTTCAAAATATCTGGTAGAATCTGTAAAGGAAACAAAATATGATTGTTTTATGACACTGCGATAAAGCTGTATGTTTAAAATCACCTCATCTATCCTGAGCATTGTATGACGATAACAAATGCTTATCTCAAAAATTGTGTGAGTACCGAAAATCTGTTACAAATTTTAGTGCTTGCTAGTTATGGAATGGTAATTTAGAAATAAAATAAAACCCATTCCGTTTTTGCAAAAATTAAAACAACTTAGACTGTTAAACAGGTGCTGTAAATGAGAAGGCAAGTTTTTGTAGTTGATTGAAATATTTCTTGTTAATTTGGCCCAAACTTTCTGAATGAGACGACTGCTTATCCCATTCTGCCATATCCTCATTTCACGAATGGAAATCGATTTTAGCGAAGGATAAAATTTGATCAGTGGCATATAAGCATTAATTTCACGAATGGATACAACCAGAATGAATGTGATGTTTTCTAGTTTTTTTACAAAGATATTTTTAGAAGAAGGATAATACCTCCTGAAATTTTGCAGTGGCAAAAGCCTCCATTTACTTAAGCATTTAAAAGTTTGGTTAGTTTGGCTTAAATTTGATATTTTCTAGTTATTTGAGTTATCAAAATATATAATGGATTTCTTGAAGATAACATCTTACATATACTCATTAATTTAAAAGAGAAAAACACAAAACTGTTATATGAATATGTACCGTCATTTGTTGCCCCAGTCGTGCTTTCACGATATTCTTGGCTGCTTGTTGGTTCCGAGGTTGATAGTTCTATAAAAACAAAGAGATTTTGAATATAATGTTTGCGAACAAAATTGTGAAAAAATTGATTCAGTGTTTCAAAAGAGGTCAAGAATTTACAAACCATAGCAAACAAAATTCTAGCCTTTTAGAGATCTGAGGTTTCAAATAAGATGGCGTTTACATTTGATTGATTATTTTTTCTTTGTATATTCAAACCCATTAAAAACGTTAAACCAAGAACTACAAAAATTAGGAAAGTATAAATGGTAGGCCTCGAAATTAGAACGATTTAGATCACGAGTAATTAATTGTACATATGTAAGTAATGGGTCTAGAGAATTTGTTTCATTTTCTTGGATAATATCAATATTGAAATTCGATATTTTATTAAGCTAAAAATAGCTAAATTCACATTTCCAGTCTCCATTGTAAGATTTTCTGCAATCCACTATTGCAATATGGGTAATTTGATGGTAATCCCGACCATTATCAGCAGAGACTATTTTCATTCTTTATTTTTTTATAATTAACCAACAGAATAAACGACGAAATATTCTTAGAAAGTAAAGAGCGATACAAATGCTGTACAAATACCAAAGTTAGAACTCAAATGTTTTTTTGTTTTTTTTCAAAAGTGCGTCTTCATGAAACGGTCTCGAAAGAACTTCCGCAGCTATGATGACTAGGGTATTAAAGAGGTAGAATTTTTTCAACGTTCGTTTATTTGCAAAAAAGCGTGAGACTGTAGGTTATAAAGTTTATGTAAGGTTACACTAACTAAATTAATATGCAGCTTTGGTAATTAATAAATATTTAAAAATTAAATTTGGGTTAAGCTTTAAATTTGATAGTTATTCCTTAGAATAAGAAATCACTGGACTTAATCAGACAATTTCCTACTTTTCATATTCTTAAGTCGTTGGTTAAATCTAAGGGTATGACATCACAACTAGTCTGATTTTAGTTGTTTCTACACAAATGATACCAAACTTTAAACTTGAATATCTCCTTAACTGAATAAGATTCTTGAATGCTTTCTTCACTATTCTGTTTCTTTTGAAGTCTTCGTTTATATAAGATGGATATGTTTAACCACTGAAGTAACCCTTTAAAATCTCCTTTAGGGAATAAGATTTTGAATGCTTTCTTCACCATTTAGTTTCTTTTGAAGTCTTCTTTTATATATAAGATGGAAATGTTTGACCACTGAACTAATCCTTTGATATCTCCCTAATGGAATTAGATTTTTGAATACTTTCTTCACCATTCTGTTTCTTTTAAAGTCTTATCTTATATAAGATGGACATGCTTGACCACTGAACTAATACTTTAAACAACCACGATCTGATACCTTTAGTCATTTTAATTTCGGTACTGTTACTTCCATCATCATCGTATTCGTTCACAGCAAGACAGCTATAGTTTCCCTCCTTTTGTTTTGTCATTTTCTCAATTAGCAAAGAACCATTAGACCAGATATCAAAACCAAGATGAAGTCCGTCACCGCTTTTATATCCTCCTTTTGGACCCGGAACAAACGAAGCTATAGGAAAACTTTCGCCAGTAACATTGAATTTGCTCCAGTAGACCGCTTTCAAGTCTCCATTAAACTTGCATGGTATTTCTGCATGATCGTTCTCTGAAATTGCAACCTTTTTAGGGGTATATACTTTCAGAGACAAAACACCTATTTGAAAAGAATATTATGAAAATCCGTTCAAGCGATGTATTAATATTTATTCAATCATGATGATAAACTTGTCGACGAATCAATAAACATACACATTACCTTTACCAGATATTTGTATCATTAAGTCTAAACATTGTTGAAAATATTCCTATAAATTTCAGCCTTCCGAGAAAAGGCAAACAATTATAATTTTTCAGAGCAAAATTTCTTACTTTTTATTCTTTACATGGAAGCTTTGGAGCTGCACTCTAAACCATTGAGGTTCCGATACGCAATATGAATTTTAAGTTTAAACTATCATATAATAAATGTTATTGAGCAATGGGCTCAAAATAGCAATGACAACCAAATTACTCACAGTTTTCAGAAGAATGGAATTTCACAATAATTGAATTCCACCATTTTTATCACATTAACATGTATACACTTGCTAACAACACAATTATTCCAATATGTAAAAAAGTAGACATGCGGTTAATAAATATATGAGCGTTTTAAGATTTTAACTTTATGCCTTATTTACTCATTAATATACATGGCATTGCCGCCAAAAACAATTGGGCACATCTCCAGTCCATGTGCAACTTGAATTTGTGTACCACATACGACCTAAATCCCACGTATACGCGTTCTTGAGATACAGTGTTTACAAGCTCCCTTCAACAAAATCATGTTAAGCCCCACCCACTATGGACAGTCAGGGAGAATCCTGCAATTTTGGTGTAATAAGAAAATGCACCAAAACGTGGAGCGTCGTATTCATTAAGATCCATGGAGGCCGCCATTTTAACTAGTGATAACGTTATATCAATGAGATTTTTACTAAGAGAACGGTAGTATTTGTGTAAAGTAACGTGTGATGCATGCACACGGTATCAGCGATGGCTAAGCCAACACAGAATCATGTGTAGAGAGGGCTGTTCAAAAGGTCAACGACCTGTCAACGGTAGTCTTGTTATTTGATCGCGAAGTCCACGATGAAATTGAAAAGTCCGCGGTCATATCTAATGAATATTCATTTGATATCGGTTTTTCCTTTCAAAAATATCCTCCGCGTTCTCATTAAAAATCTCCATTTACATAACGTTATCACTATAGGTAAAATGGCGGCATCCATGGATCGTAATGAATACGAAGCTCCAAATTTCGGTGTATTTATTATTACAACAAAAGTCCAGGATTCTCCCCTACTGATGGATATTAATTATATTCAATTTTTTTTTACCATGAACATGCACACACTAGCTAACACCATAATTATACCAATTTTGAAACAAATCGTCATACAGTTGTTAAAATATAAGCAATTTAATATTTTAATATTAAGCCCCGCCTATTCATTAATATGCATGACATCGCCACCAAAAACAATATGGCACATCAGCGGATATGGGCTACTGTGTACCGCATATGAACTGAATCCCATGTTTTGTTCTTGAGATACTGTGTTTACAAGCTCTTTTCAACAAAATCATGTAAAGCCCCGCCCATTATGCAAATGAATGATATTAATGATATGCAACATTTATGTACCATGTACATGTACACACTAGCTAACACCATAATTATACAAAATTTGAAACAAATCGTCATGCAGTTGACAAAATATGAACATTTAAAAATTTAACATTAAGTCCCGCCTACTCATTAATATGCATGACATCGCCACCAAAAATAATATGGCACATCAGCGTAAGATGTTTCAACAATAGCATGTTAAGCATGTTAATGAAATTCAACAGTTTGGTACTATGATCATGCACACACTAGCTAACATCATAATTACACCAAATATAAAACAAACAGACATGCGGTTGTTAAATTATGAGCATTTCAAGATTTTATCATTAAGCCCCGCCTACTCAGTATTATATGCATGACATCGCCACCAAAATTATAGGGCACATCTCCTGACCATGGCCTATCTGTGTACCACATAATAAACTGAGTACCGTGTATTGTTCTTGAGATACTGTGTTTACAAGCTCTTTTCAACAAAATCATCTTAAGCCCCACCCACTTGGCATGTTAATTTGCCAGGATGGCAAGTGGATGAACACCGGGTTAACAATCTTCAGAGAACCAGGCATGGGTGAGACTCCTACCATCGGTACCGACGGCTTTACGTCCGCTCCGAAAGACGGTAAGCGCCACCCAATCATTGACCACTTTCAGCAAAGGTCGGGTGGGAGAAATGGTGTGAAGTAGAAGACAAACCACTGCGTTTGATATCAGCGTATATCGCTCTGCATATCTGTGGAAAATTCGCTGGTTAAATTGCCGTTGAAGACGAACCTGGGACCTCCAACATCTCAGTCGTACGCTCAGCCGACTGAGCTACTTGCATCACTAATTTCGCTTCCAATTAACGTAGTCAGATCATACATGTACCTACGAAAGCTATAAATGGCCAGTCCGACCGGACCGCCGTGTTAAGTGACCAGCAGTTGCAAACTCGCGATAATCGGAACCAATATTAGCGCAGATTTATCGCAGTTAACGAAAATGTTGTTGCAAAAGCACTTTAGAAGTGGAATTTAGATGCACTGAAAAAACCGTTTTCGTCATAATTCATTCCCAGCACACCTTATGTTATTTTTGAAGGTAGCAGCCGAACGGTACTTTCAATTTTATCACGTTAGGATACGTTAAGACTTATCCGTGGGTGTTGGTCTAACTGATGATCGTTTTCGCATTTGTTCGCACTTGCATAACACTGCAACTTTATTTTCTTCAATTCTGTTTTTCATTTTAGGTAAGGTTGATCGAATTAAGGTGATCTTGACCTATTGAATTTGGGCTCTAGCTAAGTGTTTCGGCCCAGATTTTCCAGACGTGTTTTAGTTTAGTTACTGTAGGTACATGTTAGAGCATTTATGGGTCGAAAAACTTGGAATTTAGTCACAACTGTAGTAGGGTATTTTACCATGTTAATTTTAACATTCTTTTAGAAGATTCGTATTACTTAGAAGATCCATATACTAAAAAACAATTAGAAAACAATGTAACGAGCACTTTGAACATGGGAATTTTTTGAAATTTTAATGTGAGAATATTTTGTTTATGTATCAACGTAAAATAAACTATAGACCTTACTATAGATTTTTATTTTAATTCAATCTTTTTTAAGCTTTAAGTATTTTGAAAATGACAACAGAGGATCTACAATTGTTATTGCTGCCACTGCAGTGTAAGTTGCCAAGCAGAAACATATAGTTTTAGTTTTATATATGTCTAGTAACTAAGCTAAAGAAATTTCAGTCAAATTTGGGTTTTAAGTGACTTAACTAGAATGTTACCTGATGATCAGAGTAATTTTGAAGAAACTGTATGTGTATGACGTGTTACACTTGTAAAGCAACAAACAAATATTGAAAGTACATGAAGGCCATGTACTGCAACTTACAACACAATTAAAAAAAATTCATTGGCAGCTAATGCATCGATAGAAAAGTATCATGATGGGGCCTGGGAGCAGTATTGAAACAATAATCCCATAGGTTGGACTGCAGAAATTCTTTCTAATCTCAAAGAATGTATATTTCAGGAAGTCCGAGAGCAACCCGAAAAACTGGGTATCTGAAATACCCCAAAATTGGGTACTTTATGTATTACGTAATCGCGTAAGCCTACACATTTGACTAGCTCACACTAAACGTATGGGGTTTCTCATTTTCCGCTCCAGATTGTCAAACATTTTACTGGATATCCTGAAAATTTGGAGACGGATAGCAAATAGAAATTTGAAACTTTTTGCTGCTGCTTTTTGAAACTCATTGTCGTATTTTTGAGAAAATCAATAAAAGAGATTATCGCTAATGCGATGACGTAGTATATAACAGTACCCCATTTTGGAGGTATTTCAAAGTTTTTTGGGCTGCTCCCGGACTATCAGGTAAGTTTATATCATATATATTCACGTGTTCATATCCAATGCAAATAAACATTCTTTGTATAAAGTTGAAGCTGTAAGAATCAGGTACTATTTTTTTTTTACATAAAGGGAAACACTAGGGATTTCTTTAAAATTTAGCTGAAGTAAAACAAATCCTTTCGTGCAGAGCCTTAGAGTACAATTCTAAGTCCTTACATAATGTGATCAATAGTGAAGTATTTACCAGTTACATGTCACTTATGGGCTAAAAGGCTATTTACCAATTTTCGTGATGGATATAGAGGTGCATTTAGGTATACAACATGGTGAACTAGTGCTTGAAAGTGATGTGGGTTGATTAAACATGCATGTGCATGAGATTGTTATCATTGAAGACGGTTAAGAAGTTATACAGCCGTATTATCACCTGTTTTTCGATGAACTCATGCACGAAGCATGGACCATACAGCCAAATGAATTAAATATTTCAGGATTTTTTAGCAGAAATATAAACTGCATTAAAAATACATACTGTATACAAGCATCAAGAGAGTATTAATCATGACACAGTATTTGTTTATTAATCCATTGCATATTGTATCCATTTACAGGTCTGGCTGGCATTGCAGAGGCACTGACAATCATTTGGTGTTCGGTTATTTTGAACAACAACTTCGATTTTGCAGAATGGTATAGAAAGAATTGTCCCGCCAGATATTAAGCACATGTTAGATTATATATATTTTTACAATTGCACATATATCCTTCTAGCTAGGGGCGTGCCTAGCTTTTGGTTTTTTGGGGTGGGAACATAAACCCCCTAAAATACATATTAAGGGCCTGACACACGTTTGAGATTAAGGGACCAGGACAAAGACGTATAGTTAAGGCAACCTCCCCACGTTTGAGTTTCTACTTAGAGAAATTATTTACACAAAATTAAAGAAATGTGTAAAATTGTTGGAAATTTTGATAGAGTTAAAAAATTAAAATTGTGCTGAAAATTAAGATTAATATTTCCCCAAATTGACAATTTTTTGCACATGCAAAAAAATCCTGAAAATGAAGAAATTTTGGGCATATTTTTTGGAAATTAAAGAGGATTTTCCGAAAATGGTCGAATGTACAATGCCACATTTGAATCATAGATGCATTGTGAGATACTTCTGTAAAGTATCTTCCGATCAGGAGAACAAATCTGTTCTCCTGATTGGTGATACGAACCGGACTGAAAACAATAACTATAGTTTCCCAATGTATCTTCTAAGAAAATGAAAAGGAAAACACTGTTTTGTAACTCGAGACAAAACAAACATTCTTATCAATCCAAGCAAGAGATTTAAAGCTTCAAACTGTAGATAAAACGACTTTCAACCGCCGTAACAAATTTGCTAAACGTAACTTAGAACAGCATACTTGCAGTGAATATATCCATTTAGTACATATCTAACCAACTAAACAGACAGTGATCGGAGACGGGACTAAAAGAATAAACTGTATTACACACCCATGTCATCAACATTTCAATACTCTAGTATAGAAACGGCACTCCTGTCGTTTTTGGACGTGCCAAAAACTGAGAGATGTAATGATTTTTAAAGTGTAATGTAAATTAAAAAGATGTTCAATTTTTTTTTTTTTTTTTCAAATGACCGAATGATATAACCTTGCTGGATGTTCATAGTACTTAGTTCATAGTTCATAGTAGTTTATAGTAACTGATCTTGATCATACTATTAGCCCCTATAATAGTTTTTAATGTATTTTAAAGAAATTTGTTTCTACACGTTCATAGACTTGATATTTCATTATTGATCTTAAATCCTTTTAATAATTTATACATTGTCATTTCTTTATTTCCTTTTTTAACAAATGTTTCTTTCAATTCTTCGCAGGAATAGGATTCCTAATAATTTTAAGGGACTGGCCGGACAGCGGGGAGATTTTGATAATCAATATCTTAAAAACTTTGTGCTGTTTTCAAAAATAAAATTACTATGCATCCATAGACTTAAAAGATCTTTTAATTTTTTGGCCTTAATATGCAAATTTGTGTATAAGGTTGTATGTATGACCAGGAAGACACATGTTTAACACATTGCTTTTAATCCTCTACCATGCACACTCACTCAGTAAAAAAATTAAATCTCTATCACAGTCAAATTTTGTCATGCATAGACAAATTCAATTTAAACTTTTATTATCTGTTATTTTAGAACCACAAGTGTTATCTTGGAAATTGTAAAGACTGATCAGCTGATTTGTTTGTTTGTAAGTTCATTTTAGCAATATAAAACTGTAATGTATCCATGCAATTTGATTTTGTTTAGGGTAGTTTCCACAGTAAATGATGTCTTTCTCAAAAAGTGATGTCAATTCTAGAAAAAAAGTCATTGTCTTTTATGGAAGGTACTGATTAGTTTGATATATTATAAACAAAAATAACTGGCACATGAAGGATCTGACTGTTTTCCAACTGATTTGAGACTTAAAGTAGCTCTGAACTTCCATATTCCATGTTAAGAATTAAAACAATTTGAAAATTAAACTAATTTTGTTTTTGTTTTTACGTAGAACAGGATTTTAATTTGACTACGGAATAAGTCATCCTGAACCATTCTTGAAGTCTATTGACCGCAAAAAAAGTCAAAGATGACTTGACGAAGTTGTGGTAGTCAAAGGAATGACCAGGTGTTAATGGTAAAATTTAACCATTTGAAGAGTGGATTATGCACCAACCCAACTGTGGTCAATATTTCAAAATACTGATCACGTATCAATCAGTTCGGAAGCAGCCCGAAAAACTGTGTACTTTGAAATATCAAAAAAAAAAATGGGCACTTTGATGTATTACGTCGTCGCATGAGCCTACACATTTGACTAGCCCACACTAAACATATGAAGTTTCTCATTTTCCGCTCCGGATTGTCCAAAATGTCAATGAATATCCTGAAATTTGGGAGACTGATGGTAAATAGATATTCAAAACTTTCTGCCGCTAGTTTTTTTAATTCACGGTTGTCTTTTGAGAAAATCAATAAAACAGATTATAAGCGGCCTGTTTTGTTCATTTTCTCCAAAAAGCGATGATGAATTTCAAAAAGCAGCGGCAAAACATTTTTAATATCTATCTAATATTCGTCTCCAAAATTTTAGGATATCCATTGAAATTTTGGACAATTCAGAGCGGAAAAAGAGAAACCCGTATGTTTAGTGTGGGCTTGTCAAATGTGTAGGTTCATGCGATGACGTAATACATAAAAGTACTCCCGAACTGTCAATGGTCAATTTGACAACATTTGTTCGGTGCATAATTCACTCCTCAAATGGTGATATTTTGACCATAATAGAATCACATTTGAGCATTTTTTTTTGTGTATCCGCAGGCAAGTAGTCGTAGCACCCTGTTGACTCCAACACTGTAACGTACCCATCAACATTGCAAGTAGAAACAATAGCGATTGGATCCTCACTTTGAATTTCTGAGCTTTTTGCAGCCTTTGTGAAAACAAAAAGAAACGCAGAATGATATGCAGGCAATATGGAACACGATTCAAAAGCAAAAGCCATATATGAATAAATATGCAAATGACATTAATAACTGAATAAGGCAACAATGAAAAAAGTTTTTGAAACAAATGGAACGGTATCCTCTGCCGTTTCCTAAACCAATGTATCAAAACTCTAGATTCATCTTTAGAAAAAGTAAAATTGAAAGGAAGTTGTATTAGAAACATCTTTATCGATTATGAAGGAGTTATTTTCAGTTTATTTTCGTCAAGATCATGCAGTAAGTGTAAAATGCATGAGTTTATTCCAAATAATAAGAATAATTAAATATACCTGCCTTTTGGTTTCTCGTTCAAAAGTAACTTGAAGACAAAATAGCAAAATCATTGGCGCTACCTAAATTGGTTTTTCTTTATTGTATCAGTACCTTTCTAAATACAGAAATTACTCAGGCTATTCCGCACTAAGCACTTGTTGCGAACGCATGGAGACCAGGAGAATTATCGTCTCTAAAATTGAGATAAATAGATTTCAATTCTTGTGGTTTGTTTGGACGAAACACAATGTGCACTTACATTGCTAGACCCTCCAGAGTTTTTAAATCAAATGTACGCCATCTCATACTAACACGAGATAGCTTTTAGGCCACATGTTTCCGCGTAAGAATTCAACATGTATTTTGTGTGAGACTTCAAGACAGGGAACTATTTTGCACAAAATTACATAAGAGTTTACATAGTTTTATTAATACACAACATTTGTGTGTTACTGCTATTAAGAGATAACATTTAATAGAAAGTAAAAAAGAACGTTGCTCTGGAGGTAGGATTTATACTTTCGCAATGTACAATTTCTGTGACATTACATGAATCACGCAACTGTGAAAAAATAATCGGGAACGCACGCACGTGGCATGGCAGGCAAAAATAACAATAAATAGCACTGTTAATAACCAAAACAAGTAGCAATATAAACTATAAATAACAACATACAACTTTGTAGCTGTTTTTCAATATAATTGTTGTTATTAATTATGATTATTAAAATATTTTATTTTGAATTGCTCTTTGAACAATCCAGTTCACGCTCCCGATCGGGAGATCTCCTGAATGGGAGATCAAGACATGCGCAGTGACCCTAATTTATACTGTTCAAAATTTTCGCCCTTAAAATTTATTTTGCTTTTCTCATTCTCTTATTCTAAAGTTATATGCTTTAAAAATGATATTGAAATTAATATTTCTGCAACTTTTTTGTGCAATTTTAGCTTTTGTTGGTGACTTGATATGGGAGAAAATAATTTTATGGTTCTGTTGCACCAAGAAAATTAGAATATTTTTGCATTTTCCTACCTTTAGCTTAAACCTATTTTGCCGCTATTTATTTTTTAGAAAGATTTGAATTTGGAAAGATGCATTGTTGGTTATAATGACAAACAAATTTCCGAATGGGAAATCTCCCGACCCGGAACTTGAAACGAACCGTTAAAATGGACAAAAATTTGTTTCAACTTTCCTTTTCATAAATACTGTTTTTCATTACTTTTGAAGTTAGTTTTCCGTATAATGTTTTTGAAATTTGTAATGAATTACGTTTTTTAATTAGATATGTAAAATATACAATCTTATATAAAGACATAATGAATATAAAATGTTATGATAAGTAGAGATAATTTACAAAATGATGAATGTTTTTTGAACTTTTTTAATTAATAATAACAAAGTTTGAACTTTAAAAGGGAATGTAACGATTTATTTTTACTTACTTTTTCGTTATTTCTATACTGTACTAATTGTTTCAATCTAACTCGTGTTATTTTAGCAACTTAATTTTCCTTATTAATCTTCAAATGTCTTTCTTTCTTGCTTTATCTTTCGAAATGTTTGTATGCTTTTATTACGCCTTCTCTAGTTTTAAGAGCTGTCTGCTCCTCACGTTTCCTGTACTGTTGCATTATTTGTTTTGAAAACTCTTATGTTATCAAGTTTTGCCAAATGTGTATCAAATTTATTTTAAAAATCTTCTCATATTGTCAGCCTCCACGACTTTCTATTTCTTCCTACATTGTATGAAAAGCTCCTTTGTATGAAAATGTCTTTTGTATGAAAATATGAGTCGGAATGTACTTTTTATAATAACTTTTACATAATTTCATAGTTGATGTTTTTATTGTCTGCTGATTCTTGGAAAACAAATAGAAAGAATAACCTCCCGGATGATTAAAAATACCTGCTACTTCTGCCTGTGTATTTAAAAAAGTTGTCTTCGTCCATGATGAAGTTGGCATGTAGCTATTAAACTTGAATTAATTTCTGTCTTCTTCTATATTCATTTTATCACACTTTAATTTTCGTTCACTTCCCGATAGGTTTATTTATTTCACCACTGATTTTTAACAGGTAGGCGCTTAGAATTATAGAAAGGATCAGCTCTTAGGTGGAAGAGGGGATGCAAGCAACATTTTTCAGACAGAAGAGATCAGAAGATACCAACTTAAATGTTGGTGATGACCTGACAGGCAATTGTAGTGTATTAGATTTGTTAAAATTACACAGATAAAGGGTCATTTTACTATTTAGTATTATTTACCATTCCCATTCATTGGTGATTTTATTGACGATTTCAAGAGTACTCTTAACGGTATAGCAAGTGCACAGAAAGTGTGTTACTTGATGGTAGATTTTGATATATACCTTATGAAATATGGTCATTCTAGTCAGGTTTCTATGTTTTAGATTAACTCTGTAATTCTTTTCCTATGTTCCACTGATATCCCAACCAACAGGTATAACTGAGACAGTTCATTTATCGATAACAATTTGTGCAATGATATAGTATGGGATAATGGATGATGTTAGTGACCATTTTTGATCTTTATTCACATTGAAGTATAATAATAGCTGCCATATCAATGAGGTTAATAATGATTATTATTTTAAGAGAGCCACAAGTCAGACTTCATTGAATAATCGTAGGTCAATGTTGGACATGTTGGATGCCTTCGACTAGGATTTCTTTTCTCAAGTAATAACGTGATCAGGAATATAATAAGTTCCTTAATACTGTTGATGGTATATGTTAAGCCACTCTTTAAAAGAAAGCAGAAGTATTAACTTTTTACGCCAATGTCGAAATTACGATAAATATTGGAAAGATTTAATGAATTTGTATTTAATGAAAATGATTTATTTCGTTTATTTCGAAAATTTGCCTCTTCAAGCAATTACGCCATTTAAGATGATTGTAGTATATTTTTTTGAATTTGGGTAAAAAAGAAGCATTGTGCTTGAGGTCATATAACGTCTTTCGGTAATTTTAAAATCAGAGCCAAAATATTGCAAAAACACTAGAAAAACACTCCAATTTTAAACGTCTTATCATTTTCCTTAAAAAATGGAAGTCACAACTTTAGCGTATAGTTGGCAATGATTTAATTGTATAGTCGACTGGCCGATCGCCAATTTTGGACCAAATATCCTCAATTTTGGACCAAATATCCTCAATTTTGGACCAAATGTCCTCAATTTTGGACCAAATATCTTTAAGTTTGACCCAACAATCTCAATTGTGGACCAGAAATCTTTCAATTTGGATCAAATTTTTTAAAATTTGGACTTGAATCAATACAAAAAACCAAAAGCCTTTAGATAGAGAAGTAGGTATTAAAGGCAATAATTAATAAGCTATGGGGACCAAGTCCCCCTTCCCCACCTTCCCCCTCACCCTCACCCTCCCAGCACCCCACCCCCTCCCCACTCCACCCCTACCACCTCCCCCTATACCTACCCCCACCCGACCCCCCTCTCCACTCTAAACCGCATTAACTTTTAAAGCAATACAAACATGACAAAAGGTGTTTGTTTACCTTTTCAACCGATTGGCAATTTCCAAAACCCATGTCTTGGCAAGGGGTGTAG